>JAKCPI010029891.1:0-13081 GCA_023213315.1 Euborellia annulipes | reverse complement strand
TGCCTATCCCGGGCTCCCGGTCATTATACGCTCCACCACAATATTGTTCCCTAGAAGAACATGACTTGAGCCCTTTCAGTTAAGAGCTGAAATAGAATTATAATTTTGTTTTTTTTCTAAAAATACCATCTCTTGCAATAGTATTGGAGTTTACAAAAGAAGATCAAGACTGCAAAAATACATATGGATCAAAATTAATGTTAATTATATATAAGGGGCTTTAAGGGGGCTAGGGACCGAAGTAGTTAGCATGTTTTTCCCGCTAAGATGGCGTAGTGTGTCATAAAAGTGGGTATGCCCAAATATCAAGTAATTCAAAAATTTGCCAAGAGATGTCAGAATGGTAGCTAATAATATTTAATGCATTTGGTTGATTTTCATTGATCTTTTAACAATAAATACTTTATAAATGTTATTATATATTATGTATCTTTTATAAAAGCATAAAAATATATAAATATAGGCTAATACTATATCGTCTGTTAGACTAGCCTGCCATCTATTTCAAGAATGCTGAACTAATCTGACAGTTGATTTTTAAATAAATCATCTAAGCTTATTTTAAAAATTTCTTAATTAATATGTGATTAATAATAACAATAAATTCATTTTTAAATTTAAAAAAAAATTAAAGATTATTGGGACAGATTGTTTTTTTTTGTATTTGCTTGATAACAAAAAAATTAATTGCGATAATTTTTTAATAAGTCATTAAAAAAATTATAGCTCGATGTCCCAATAATCTCTTATAAATTTAATTCAATAAAAAAAATGGCATTGGAAAATTCTTTATAATAGTTTAGTTTTTTTTTTAAAAGTACGTTTAGACGTCGCTCCTGAACCCCCTTAAGTAAAGACGAGTTCCCTATTTCACTGATTTCAAAAATTTGCTTTATCTTAAATCAATTGTTAGTTTGTTATCCCTTAGTTTTATTAAATTTTTTTCTAAATTCCCTATGATTAAAGCCAAGTCTTTTTTTTTTGTTTCAGTTGTGAAGGTGTTCGTCACAATGGTGGTCTATAAATATTACCAGTCGCTCATCTTAGAAGGCAAGTGAGTCTCCAGAGGACCCTGCATGCCTACCTTCCAACCATTTAATGCATACACACCGTTTATTTTCCTTAAAATTTATGAAATAAATATGTATAATCTAAAACATGCAATAACTCATCGTGTGCGTGCACTTGAGCTGTCGGCTGTCCGTTAGGTATAGTCGGGTCGCCACCAAAGTGGAGCCGCTCCCATTGGGAATGCACTGGGCCTTTACTTGATCGATGCACTTTTTATCCGATGACGAGTATCAGTGTGATGCTGGATGTGTCTTGTGAACCTGAAGAGAAAAAAGAGTCTCTCATTTTCTGGTAAAACATGACCAGAGATTCAGGGCGGAAGAGAAGTCGACGAATAAATAAAGTCATTAAAAAGGGATATTGCTCAATAATTATTTAGAATCGATTCTGGTTATAAATTTATCCGATGGTCAATTAAAGTGGGAAAAAAGATAGAGAAAGAAAGAATCTCTTCCAGATTAGAATTTTATTACCACATATTAAGATTAAAAAATATTTCAAAAATTCAAAAACAAAAAAAAAAAACAATTTTAAATTATTCTTTTAATATTTGGCAAAAAAATAGTGGTCTGTGAGTTAAAAATATAATTGTTTGTTATTCCATTAACAATTAAAAATGATGCCTATTCAGTGGCGTCAATTCTTGGGGGGGGGGGGGGGGAATATTTTTTTTCTTAAAATTTCCTTACAAATAGGTACTCTAATTTGCCCAAAAGATATTTAATTTAATTAATTGTTTAATTTTGTATAGTATATATACTCATAGGCATAGCCAGGGGGTGGGGTTTGGGGGTTCAAACCCCCCCCCCCCCATGGGACCCAAGCCATGACTAGATATTTAATACAAATTATATTTCACATAGGGTAAGAGAAAGTAAAATATAATAATTTACTCTAGCTAAAAAAACAAACCAAAATGATTTATAAATACCCTAAAATAATCTTAAATTTTTGAAAAAAATTTCTTGATCCCCCCCCCCCATCAAAAATTTCTGGCTACGCCAATGTATATACTTGTAGATATATTTTGAAATATTTTATTTGGAATAATATAAAATTTTATAAAAAGATATATCAGAGTCCTTGGGGAGGAGGGCTAATGCCTCCCTCCCCCCCCCCAAATGATGCCACTGTGCCTATTCTATTTCAATAACTGGACCCTGTTATGCATTAGTGTGTCAAGCGCCAAAAAAAAATTAAAAATTGAGTTAAGCACGGAATATTGTTTCAAATGCTATAATTAATAGTATTTTTAATGAAATATGTCCTAAAAAAATTTATATTTAATGTTACTTGCACAATTGACAAAAAAAATTATATATAATCCAATGAAAACAAAAAACTTTAATGTTAATTTTCTCAAAACTCGGTAGCTGGCGCTTGACACACTAATGCGTAACAGGGTCCAACTATAAACAGAAAAAAAGTGAAAAATAAGTTTTTTAGGTACATATTTGCTTAGTTAATTCTAGTTTAATAGAGAGTGAGTATTGCTGGGATAAGCCTATTCATTTGGGGAGGTTTAAACCTCCCCCTCATGCTACCTGAACCAAGGCTAGATAAAGAGAAGTAAAATTAAAATATAAATAAATGGCGCCAAAGTCCATTCCTTCACTATAAGAGAAGTATAAAATAAAAAGTATGCTATGCATCAAATCCTTTTAAATGTAGTCTCGATCCCAAATAGTCCCCTGCCCTTTCTAAGTACGCCAATGAGTGCTGAGGCAAATTTGCTGGGAATTGAACCAAGGATCTCCATTCTGTCCAAGACAGCGACTGGAAATTCTCGAGACCACCGTCACTCGGTCATCAGTAAAATATTTACTAATAACCAGAGGCGTAAGTACATTGACTGGCGCCCCCCCCCCCCCTGAAGCTACAAGAATGTCCCCTACCCCCCACAAAAAAAAAAAATAAAAAAAAAATATTTGCTAATATATTAATAGAATTCCAAAAATTTAAAATTTCAATACAATTTGTTATTTTAAAAAATATTTAACAAATACGGGCCCTGAACAGTAAATTATGAACAAAATAGTTATCTAAGTCAGGTTTCAGCGCTATCAATCTTATATTTGTTTGTAATTGATTTTGATAACTATTTTGTTTATAATTTCGTTAATAATTAACCGATTTTCATGAATGAATGATTTTTGGCAAATTATTGTAAATAACTACAGAATATCGTAAATACACATTTGCATTCAGGGATGGTAAAAAAATTTTTAAGGGTGTAAAGTTAAAAAACTAAAAAAATTCGATTTTTCTAAACTTTTAGTGGTGTTTTGCACCAAAATCACCTCAGATTGCACTGGAACTGGAATATTTCTATGTATTTTAACTATCTGCATATTTTTAAGGAGTGTCGTCTAAAAAAAAAAAAAAACATGAAAATTCAAAATTAGATCACTTTAGAGCTAATTACTATTAAATAAACTAAAGTTAGGTAAAAGTCCTTAAGAAAAGAATATTAATATATGATTCAAATGCATAAGTGGGAGGATATTATTTATCTTTTATAAACTTGGATCTTGAAAAATATTGTATTTAAAATAAAAAATTAGTATATAGAGATTGAACAGTAAGCTATGGGAAAATGTTAATTTTTTTTTACCGCCTCATCATTTATTATTTATTTTTTTAATTTCAAATATTATTCTAGATACATGAAATTTTCATGACTTGGTTTTCAACTCACCTTTTCATAATTTATAGATCTCATGCAATAATCTAATACATAGCCTAGAAATTATTTATTCAAAACCTTGTAACATGTATAAATTAAATATGATAAATAAAATTGATTCATGATTTAAAAAAAAAAAAAAATATTTTTTTCATATTCTAATTGAAATAAGTTAATAATGTTGAAACGGAACGACGTGACGTGCTATTTGTTATTTTATTAAACGACTTTTGTCAGTTCAAATTTTTTGTCACCCATATAAAAAAAGATAAGATTATGTTGAAAATAATAAATGTATATATTATTCATAAAATTCCCTGTTCTAAAATAAAAAATTATGACAGGTTTTTTTTTTCTTTTTAATATTCTGAGCCGGTGATGATATGGAGCTCGTCAATGTAAGCAAAGCAAGCTTTGATTACTTAAAAAGATGCATTGATTTACTTAGTAAAAATTGTCTAATATTTTTATTTAATAATAACGTAACATTCAAAAAGCAAAGTTTGAATTATTTTTTGTTGATTTTATTAAATGCATCCCAATTTGTGGATTTTTCACCAAATAAACCTTTTATAATTTTGCATGGATGATAAACGTCGACAGCCCTCTCCCCCACTCAGGGCCGGAACTAGAGGATTTGTTAGGGGGGGAATTAATTTACCACCCCCTCCCTCCCCCACCGGCGTGGTAGGTTATTTCTCAGTGATGGGGTGGTTGAAGGGGGAGGGGGCGGCAAAAGAGGCTGCAAATGCCTTAAATCAGCACCTGCTAATTTCATTTTGTTTTTGTGAACCACTTTTCCTATTTTGCTCTGATATCTGATAACATTCTTCGTGCGGCACCATTGCCTTTTAACACATGTCGAGTAGCGAAACTAACCACATCGTTCATGTATGACAAAATTGAGGGCGAATTATTTTCTTGATCACCGCATGGTCCTGAAGAAGGAGCCGTTTGAGCTCCGAAACGTTGGCCTATAGCGGAGGGATATAATCCGAATAAATTTGCCTGAATACTAGCTCTGGATCTATTTATTCACCCTTTTCAATTACTTTTAATACTTTTTTTACCCTTTAAACTCACATAAATACAACCTTTGTTCAAAATGTTTCACTTGAAACCCACACCGCAATCCTTAAATTTAACAATTTTTAATTTATTAGTCCTAACCTTAATCGGATTGTATCACTTCTTCAGTCTTATATATATATATATATATCAGGAACTGACACTTGGATGTTAGTTCTTGGTATCAAACTAGAATATGTTTGCTGCTTCCTTATTTATTCTCTATGTTTCTTGTTTTGAAGAGAGAATTCTTTTTTTATTTTCAAGAAGTAAAATAAAGCTGAAAGAAAAAAAAAAAAACATAAAAATTAATTAATTTTTTTTGGCTTATCTTTTCTCCCTCTCCATTATATGACTATTTTATTAAGCCTAAAAAAGCAAAATTCCATTGATTTCGTCTAAGTAGAGATTAAGGAGGAAAAATTAGTCTTGTTGTGGGAATTTTTGGGTTCTAGAATCTGTTGCCTTTAAAAAAGGAATCCAGGAAATGGAAAATGTAGTGTTTTCAAGAGGTTTTTTTTTTTTTTTTGTTGAGAGCTTAGCAAAGAGGAGAGAGAGGCTAATAAGCCGTGCCATGGGTGATGGAGGATGGAGGTGGAGATGGCACGCGTAGCCGCATACTCAGCTCGGGATGTTTGCGCTACGTGGCTCTGCATAAGGGCTCCGAGTGTTTTCTTAGGCACAGACAATGGCCTGGTAATTACATTCAATATTATGCTTACCAAATGGACATTTTCAATCAGGTAGCCACGAAAAATAAATAATTATACAGCGACTCTCCGAGTCTTTATATCTAACTACATTAATGTTAATAATAATATTAATAAATAAATAAATATTAAATTTAATTTATTTAATTTTATAAACTTACATTTTATTTGAAATTTCAATTTTTGACATTCGTATTGTTAGGCGTCGGTCGTTCGTGTATTTCCGATCAACTTCGGCAATCTTCGGCATCCATTTGCAATTGTTAGTCATTTGCATGCACCTTCCTTAGTGCAATTTATATCGTTTCAAGTGTACAGTGTTAGTGAGTGAACAAATTGAAATTTCCTTTTTAAACTATAAAGAGATAGTCTTCTATTAAAAGTGATTGTGAGTAATATATTTATTTATTAATTTCAAAATTCTCTTTTGTTGATATATCATTCATTTACTATTAATTTATATGTCTTTCCGCCAAAAAATATATCGTGTGTCTTTTCTTAAATCGAAAAGACGCCATGATCTGAGTTGGATTATTCACGTCAATCTTTTTATCAATAAGTTTAATAATTAAATATTTTTGTAAATAACCACTCCATACATTAATGACATCAACTTGGACTTAACATTTCAATAAATCTGAGTTTTATAATAAATTAACATTTTAGAGGGAAAAATATTATTACTTTCTCTTACCTCTAGGGTTGTCCACATATTACGTAACGCCTTTTTACTTTCTTTTATCTCTATATATATATATGTTAATATATAGAGAGAGGAAGTATTGGATTCATGTCAAAAATTCGATGTCAAGATTTTGATGGTTATACACGTTTTGAGGTCCCCTGAATCCAAAAAAAGTGGTTTTTGCGGCATGGTCTGTCTGTGTGTGTGCCTATCTGCCTATCTGTGAACAAAATATATCAAGAACGAAAGGAGCTAGGAGGTTGAAATTTTATATTTAAGTTAGGTACAGTAAGGGACAATATTAAGTCCCACCCATGCGTTTTCTGCTTGTTATTATTTCAATCCTAGAAAATTTTCAATAAAGATTTTCATTTTCTTTTATAAAAAACAATGAAATAATCACAAGATGAAAAGGCATGGGTGGGACTTAATATTGACCAGTCACACCAGATGTTTTTTCTTCATTTGAACGAAAATTTTATTTAAAAATAGGCCAAATATTGTAGTTAATGAAATTTATTTAAAATTATCTTCAATGTGAAAATATTATATTTTATATCAATCTTTATGTGTCTTTTATTTCATTTGTGTTTGTTTTGAGGCCTACATATGTTTTGAAAATTCCATTTTAATACTTTACCTTTAGATGACATTTGTTTTATTATAAAGCAAATATCACAGTGACATAAAACACCAAAACGTAAAACTATTAGTTATCATCCACATATTAACATTACAAAGATCATATGTAAAATAAAAAAGGATTCAAATTAAAATAGATAAAAACTTTTGCCAAAAAACAGCTGTTGATTATTTTATAGATAAAAAAAAAGTTGTTTTTTTAATCCAATTGCCCAAAAGATAGCATCATATTAGTTTATTTCAAAACGCGCGTAATATAAAGAAATAAGAATATCATGCTTTTCTTTTGTGTCCCTTATTATTCGAAACTATTCAAATTCCTTAAAATTGGAATGTTTTTAGGGGGTTCGGATGTACAGTGAGGGTCAATTTAACATTGACCCACCCATGCATTTTCTCCTTGTGTTTATTTCATTGTTTTTATAAAAGAAAATGATTTATTTATTGGAATTTTCTAGGTTTGAACCATGAAAGTTTCCATTAAAAAATATATAATATTTTTTTAAAAACAATGATATAATCCCAAGTAGAAAACGCATGGGTGGGACTTAATATTGTCCCTCACTGTACCTGGATAAATTACTATTATTTTTTGATTTGGTTTTTAGGAAATGATAGCTAAATGATGTTGGAATTCAAGAAAAAAATTACATTAAAAACAAATTGGCCTATTAATAAAATGCTGTTTTTTATAATTATAAATAAATGTTTTTGTTCAAATGATCCCCAGACTCCCCTGTATTAAAAATTTTTTTGGATGTGGCTATTTGCACATACTGTATTTATAGACAATTACTTGCTGACTCAAAATGAGCCCGGGCCAGACTATTTTGGAAATTTAAATAACTTTGCACCCACTAGTCCAATTTTGATGAAATTTAGAATTTAAATTCAGGGTAGAAAAGGATAGAATCTTAAGAACTTCACGAATTTGGCTATTTATACATACAGACATACTGCGCTTTTGTTATACTTTTGACCAGAGGCAAAGCCCACCTTCCGCATGACTGCGCCCCCTGGGCCTCCTTGCTTCAAATTTATTCTTGTTCAATGTTTGGAAATTTTGCAATTGCTCGCCGAAGACTCAATGTTTTAAATATCCCTCTCTGACTCTGTCCAATCAGCGAAAGAGAGTGGTAAACACATTACATACACCGTAAGTGAATGGCTAGTGCTCCATATATTCTAGTAATGAAAATTAAAATTGAGAAGTTATTGGTATTATATTAGATGAGAGTAAAGAAATTTGATGCTGTCGACGTTTCGGCCGATTATTCCGACCTTCATCAGGACAGGTACGTTTTTGCGTGGGTGCGAAACATTCGTGAGTTGTCAGCAAGGGCGGATACAAGGGGTGGGGGGTAAAGAGGGTATTTACAATACTCCTCCCCCACCGAAAAACTCCTCTGGATTCACCCTTGGTTGGCAGTGATCACTCTTGAACCAGATGTCATCGGAATTTTTCGCACCTATGTCAGGAGTTGCCAAGATCCCCTATAAAATCGAAGCAAAAAAATACCTGTTCTGTTGAAGTATGCATAAATGCCAAAGCGTGAAGTTTCCTTTTCGGCTCTGAGCTTAAATTCTAAATTTCATCAAAATTGGACTAGTGGGTGCAAAGTTATTTAAATTTTCAAAATAGTCTGGCCCGGGCCAGTGGGCGTCCTTTCAACTTTTTCTTGGGGGGGGGGGGGGCAAATTCTTTTTCAAATAGTCAATTATTTGCACATACAGGCCAATTGCTTGCACATAATATGTGCAAATAGCCAATTGTTTACACATCCAGTATGTGTAAATAGCCTCACCCAATTTTTTTCTATATTTTTGTTCCTGATAATATATTTAGCTATAACATCTTAATTATCGTATTAAAAATGAGCATGTCTGGCGTTGAAACCTTTAAGGAAATTTCACATTTTTCATTGGCATCAACAGGAGAATTTTTTTTCTATATAGGAAAACAGTTATGAATTCTAATGTCTACAATATTTCCATAATTTATCTATTAATCTATATCAATAAATATACAGATGTATCGATAGATAGTTATTGAATTGAATAGAACGAGATATTGAAGAAATTGAATAGGAGAAAGGCGACGATATTCGAGCGCATTAGCATATGATAACAATAAATCATTGTTAAGATCAAAATGCAATATTTTATTTATGGATATTAAGCCAAAATAGATAGGAAAAGATTTTTCAATTAATTGATAATCTATCCATATATTTAAAATTTAATAATAAATATTCAATGTTACTTTTAAAAATTTTTACTAGCAATTTTGAATTTTTTTTATAGCTTCTTTTTACTTTCTCTTACCTATGTATATATGATATATATATGTAGTGAGAAAGTATTGGATTCGTGTCAAAAATTCGATGTCGAGATTTTGATGGATATACACGCAAGAGCGGATTCAGAGGTGTTTCTTGGAGGGGGGGGGGGTATTCTGGTGTGACTGATTGCACAGCACACAATTTTTTCTTAATTTCGGCAATTTAAAGGCGTATTCTGTACTTGTTTGCCAGAATATAAATACAAATCAAATTTTTAAGTATTAATTTTTAAAATTTTACATTAAAAATAATTTTTTTTTTTTTTCGAAAAAAAGTATTTTTTTTTTCAAATCTCGGGGAGAGGGGTAATTCCCCCTTGTATCCGCCCTTGTATACACGTTTTGAGATCCCCTGAATCAAAAAAAGTGGTTTTTGCGACATGGTCTGTCTGTGGGTGTGTGGGTGGGTGTATATTCAATTTTAAGCATGAAGGAATTGAGATTAATTAATTGTTAGAATAATCGTCCTGAGGAAGGTCGTGACTTGCGACCGAAACGTCGACGGTTAATTAATTAAATAAAAGTTTTATTTAATTCCTTGGCTGCAAAGTCTCCTATACCCAATTCAAAGTCTACAGCCACTTCCCATCACTAGTTAAACAAAATATAAAGTTTTTCATTGCTCTTAGCTGCTTTTTCCGGTCCAATCTTCTAACTATATATTAAAAAAAATATATATATATTTTTTTTTAAACACTCACACTTTTTTCTCATTCACACTCACACTCGCACACACACAATCACACAGTCTTTTCGGCAACTTAGGCCATATAAGACTTTACGATTTGGTATCCAAATGGCTTAAATAAAATCATCGAACTGCCTGGGGTCCGGACTCGCGACGTTCGGTATAGAAGGTAGGCACGCTACCAACTAGACCAAGCCCGTAGGCAAAAAAAAATATTATAAATTGAAATAAATTAGTATTTAATTATTTCGTCACAAAATGTATTTAATAAAATTTTCTTTTTTTTTTAGATAGCGGACTACATTCCTGAGGTCATCTCGTCATCTCGTAGACACCTGAGAACTTTTGGAGCTACTGAGCTTCTCTTCTCTACTGGAGTGACCTAAAGTAAGATCATCGTTTTTTAAGTAGTCGCACAGATTTTATAAATAAACATCATTAGATTGGTACACTTGTTAAAATTTTCCAAAGATAAATAAAGACAAGTTTTATAACATTGCTAGAAATAGAGTTTCCCACGACATGCTGCTCTTACTACCTAATTTCAAATAAATACAAAATATTTAAAAAATTACTCGAGCTTTTAGTTTTGCTTCTTCCTTCTTCGTTTGTGGGTTTATACCTAGCCGACCGTGAGTGCTCTTAACCAGACTAATTGTGGGTCACCTCGAAACCCTTGTCTGATGGCAAGTTCCGCAGGCCGACACCTCAACCCTGACAGGCCAGGCCTCAGGCTCCTGCCAACCTCTAATTTTCATCAAGAAAAAAGCCCAAGCCCCTTTTTATCAAGGAAAGGACCATAATTTTGGCGAATTTTTAAAAGTTTTTGGACAGTAAGGTCCTTCAAAGATTCACTGAGTTGGCATAATTAATTACATACCACCTTGTGATTATTTCTAAGGGTAGCTTTTAGACCTATATTTATCGGGAACTTTTCATAAACCAAATGCTCTAGTTAAACACTATATGATTAGTCCATTTATATATATAATAAACTTGGCCCGATGGCGATATCGTTTAAAATAATTTGCTATTTGAAATAGGTAGAGATTTCTTTTTAAAAATTTATCATAGTTTTCTTTCCTTAAGAAAAAAAAAAATAATTATTAAAAATTATCCAATTTCGGTTGATCACGCATCTTTTGGAAAGGACGAGACGGATATAGTATTTTGGTCCCCAAATGGCTATTATCTTAGAAACCTCAGGCCCTAGGAAAATAGTTAGTCATATCAATAAATTATAAAATTCTTCCATTCCAAAACGCCTTATTTAAGTTAATCGATAGAAGTTACAAATGGAACTTTTTTACGAAATTAACCATCTTGGGAAGTAGCATAAAAGAACATTAAACTATAACGACTGCAAGTTTATTTTTTGAATAAACGAAATGCTTTTATTTTTTAAATAAGACAATATTTTCTATTTAATTTCTGCTGTCCTGCCTCCTTTTTCATCTTATTTCATCGACATTTCGGTAACGCATCGTTCCCATCTTCAGGACGATAAATTGTTAAAGTTGCTTAGGTCGATAGATAGCGATTCATACAAAAATATAATATAAATTTGCATATACCATTAGATGACAATTGTTTGAATAGTAATAGGTGCCTGGGCTGTATTTTTTTATTAAATGGACCCGAAACATCAGCACTGGCTAATATTGAAAGGCTTAGGCTCTTATATACACTGTAAAAAAGATTTTCTTGATTTTACACTGGCTGACTACATCTTCCTGCTCCTGTTGATTATCACTCAGCCATCGAATACCTTATTTTAAATTACTTCTATGCAGAGGTGGACCGATGGGGGGGTCCGCCCCAAGGGCGGATTAAAGGGGGGGCGAGGGGGGCGATCGCCCCCCCCGAGAAGAAATTCACAATGTTATAAAAACTAGTAATCTAAAGAAATTATGATTTTCGGGCTTTAATTTCAATTGAATTTGTTACCAATCAATTTAAATAAATAGGAAAGGGGTCTAAATGGCCATAGATGCCCACAAAGTCCTTAAATAAAAAAAATAAAAAAAAAAACAGCCCCCCCGACAAAATTGCATTAATCCGCCACTGGTCCGCCCCAGGCCCCCAAATATTTGTCTTTGAGAGGGCCCGGGGCCCTCAGGGTTCAGGGATATTCGATATTTAAAAAATCTTTTTGTGTATGGAAGAGGGGCATAGCTATTTAAAAATGAGCCCCCCCCCCCCCCGGAAAATTCAATATACACCTCTGGTACAAAATGTATATAGGCCCCCTCTTCTAGTGACGCCGCAGGCCACCAACTGTCGCGGTACTCCTCTGCCTCTATGCAAATTTTATTTGATATAATAATATATTTATGATAGATTTTTTTTAAGGAAAGATTTAAAATTCCAAAAAAGTTACGTATTAGCTGCTTTATCATATTTTAATTTGACCGAATCGTTTCTTGTATGTAATGATAGAGGCTTTTTGTTCTCTGTTTATAAATAAGTGAAATAGTTTTTGATTTTTTTTGGAGACAATATATTTTACTTAGGTGAATTCTGTCAGTTTGACTCGACTATACGAATGGTACCAGGCAGTTTTGGTTCCAAGAATTTTTTTTTGGGGTGGGGTACGAAAATTTGTTATCTAAAGGAGAGGATGATACAAGTACTTCATATGATTAAAATTTTCTTATTTCTTTCAACTTCTCCCCTCTCCAACCCCCACCCTGGAACCGATAGTGTTGCTAGGAATTTTTCCTGGGGGATTAATACATTTTTGAGAGAGATTAGTCTTTCCCACCTCTCTTGCTTCGATTTTCCCCATTTGTGTTTTTGAAATAAGTTTCAAGCCAGCTTAGTATACTAAAGAAGCGCTCTGAAGTTTTTTTTACAAATACGAAAGTTATTACCCCCTTACTACCAACTGTGTAGTGGTGGATTAAGGTCGTCTGAGGCCTCTAGGCACTTTATGTTTGAGGACTATATCAAATTTTATATTTAAGTTAGGTACCTCCAGGGGCGGATACAAGGGGGTAAAGAGGGTAATTACCCCCCCCGAGATTTGGAAGAAAATACTTTTTTTCGCAAAAAAAATTTATTTTTAATGTAAAATTTTAAATATGAATACCCTACTTAAAAATTTGATTTGCATTTATATTCCACTGGCAAACAAGTTGCCTTTGAGTTACCAAAATTAAGAAAAAAATTGTGTGCTGTGCGACCAGTC
>JAKCPI010029890.1:0-21485 GCA_023213315.1 Euborellia annulipes | reverse complement strand
CAGCATTAAAATAGCTGAAGGACAAACACCATGTATTTCCCCATAGGGAGGCTATTTTAATGTTGGGGTAGGTAAGTTATCAAAATGACCCATATCATCAAAGACCAATTTACGGGACTCTTTTTTTTGGACATCAAAACATGTATATCCATCAAAATCTCGACATCGAATTTTCGACATGATCTCAATACTTTCTCTCTCTATATATTTCTTATATAGGGTAAGAGAAAGTAAAAAGCAAACGGCTACTACTGTTTAAAATACAAAAAAAATCATACAAGAGGTAGTTAAACTTAATTTAAGCTTTATAATATTTAAAAAAAAAAAAAGACATTGACTAGAGTTTTAGGCCTGAATAAAAAATAAAAATCGTTTGACCTTGCTTATCTCCATTAATATTCAAAATTATATATTAATATTTAAAAGTTTTTTCCCTCTAATTTGCATACGGCAATGTTAAAACAAAAAGAAAAAAAAATCAAAAATCACTTTTTATATTGGTAATTTTATTTCAAGGGAGGAAAAAGAGGTCAAGAAATAATTTATATAAATAACATTCATTAGATGTAGGAACATATTACGTTATGAAGAAAAAAAAACCTATCAAAGTCACGTTTCAACGAAATAGAAGAAAATTTCTCATTTATCTTGTATATTTTTAATCAAATGTCAGGATTTCTTTTTTATTTCTTTTCTATATTTGAAAATCAATTTTTTTACATTAGCGATATATTATTATTCTGTTACATTCGTATTGGGTAAAGCAATATTGTGGTGGAAAGTTTAATCTCACATCGCCCTTGATTTAGCCCAGGGATAGAAGTCTCACTTCTTGCTTTAAGGGTCATAAGTTCGTTTCCGGTCCTGTCACCTATAATCAGAATCACCAATATAATCACTTAATATTCTAATTTATTTCAGTTGCAAATAAATAAAAAAACAACGATAGGTATTATTTTAATTATTACATTTTTATTAGAGTGAGGTGGATAGCTGAGTAGATATTGTAGTAAGGAAGAAAGAAAAGAGCGATTGCAGCTAAGTTTATTTCGTTTATTTAGCGCTTCAAGCCGACGTTTCGGTCAGATATACGACCATCTTCAGGGCTGAAGCGTGTCAACAATATTCCTCAAAATGTCGAATGGCACAATTGTGTAAAGTATATTTTGCCATTTTATAAGGACCAACAGGCTTTTTCTAAACTTGACTCGCATAGCCTGTTGGTCCTTATAAAATGGCAAAATATACTTTACACAATTGTGCCATTCGACATTTTGAGGAATATTGTTGACACGCTTCAGCCCTGAAGATGGTCGTATATCTGACCGAAACGTCGGCTTGAAGCGCTAAATAAACGAAATAAACTTAGCTGCAATCGCTCTTTTCTTTCTTCCTTACTACGATAACATTTTTTTTTTTTTTTTTTTTTTTTTTTTGTGAATGAGAATATTTAAGAAAGATTTTGATAACCATCTTAATATAGATATTTTTATTTTCCTGCAATATATTATACTGTATGTAATATAATATAAGGGGAAAGTATTATAATCATAAAAGATCAACCCCCCCATATCTTGACGTTTTAACGACCCCAGAAATGTAAAAAAAAAAAACTTTAATGTGCGTACTTGCGTATGTATGTATGTGTATGTGATGTCCTTTTTTTGAGATTTGGCAAATCCTAAGTAAGGATTTAAAACTACAAGTGAATCGGACCTCAGGGAGCGTTAAAAATAAACGTTAAATTATTATCGCAAACAACGGTTGTCTCAGCTTCCTCTAAACCAAATCTTTTGAAACTCAGCCATAATAATTAGGACACTAGCATCTAGACATGACAATCCGTTCAGTAGTTAAGAAGTTATTCGTAAAAAATAAAAAAAAAAAATAATCCGTTTTTTTCATAGAATATATCTAGATATAATTAAGTATTTAATTTACTTATATAATTAATAAATAGTCAACGAAGTTGTAAAACTTTCCCACTATATAACTATCCACTTAAGAGAGGGAAAGATTTGTAACTTAGTTGCTTTTTTTTTATCTTTTATAAAATGACAATTTTTATTTTTTTATTCTATAGAGTGAAAATATTTCTTATCGTCTTTAAATAAAATTATTGTAAAAAGTATTTTTTAATTTTTTTATAAAATTGGAATTATTATTTTTATTTCTTTTTCTAAACAAGTAAAAACCTCTCAGTTGAGTGTGAGACTCGTTAGTCGTTGGATTTCTCTCTTCTCGTGTATTTATCTTAAAGTGAATAATTATATAGTGTAACTCACCCTGAATGCATCTCCAACCCTCTCCGCCAGTCTTATTAAAGGTAATTAATATAATTTTTTTTTAATTGAGAAAAATCATATTAATTATTTTTCATTATTAAATTTTTCTTAAAAAAAAAACAAACAAACGAAACTTTCGTATATTCAATTTATTATTATTTAAATATTTATTAGTAGAAGGGGGTGAAATGAGTCAACTAATTATTAAAAAAATATTTTAATGATGAAAAGTATTTGAAAATAAATGAATAAAATAACGAAAGTTCATTTTTTTTTATTTATTAAGGACAAATTTAATTTTGAC
Organism: Euborellia annulipes; assembly: GCA_023213315.1. Lineage (NCBI taxonomy): Eukaryota > Metazoa > Arthropoda > Insecta > Dermaptera > Anisolabididae > Euborellia > Euborellia annulipes. Next base: position 18,896 of record JAKCPI010029890.1, on the reverse strand, counting down.
AAATTATTTCTATACAAAAATTCAAGAATAATTAATTGAATGATGATTTAATTAATCTTCACAGCTTAATGAACACAATATCTTGACCCATTTGCAATATTAAAAAAAAAATGTAAATATGTAATACAATGTTAAAAATTTCCCCACACCAACTGTCATGTCATTATTGAATGAATATAATTTGAAATATTGATGTCAAAAACATCAATTGGAACCGTTGAATTTTTTTTTTTTTATTTTCTCATTTCTCTCTCAAGTTGGGAAATGACGGAAAAGTAATTGAATAAAACATCCTTTCAGTATACGCTATAGTGAGTACATTTAGCAAGGGTCAGGCAAATTATTCCCTATATAGAAGAAGCATTTATTATTAATCAAATAATTTCTGATCTCCATCTAGACTTGGACTAATTTGCTCTAAAGGATCATCCTGGGCATCAAGGGCTGCCATTTGAACTATTATTATACTAAGCTTGAGAATTAGGCAACCCATAAGCCATAAATTCGATTTCGAGGGTGAGGCTCGAGGACGTAATTTTATTTCATTGATTAATAAAATTTTTTCAATTCATTATAAATTCTATTTGTAGCTATATCATAGCAGCGAATTTGAAAAATTTAGAATTTAAATCACAAAAAAATATGAATAAAAGAAAAAATTTTCTTATTCTAATATTAATAAAAAAATAAATAAATAAGTATGAAATAAAAATTTTATATTTATGTCATGGTTTGGAATGAATTCCAATATATCATGGAAAATGTTAGTTTTTTCTCTTACATATATACATACATGTGATATAGAGAAAGTATTGCGATCGCATCAAAAATTCTATTTCGAGATTTTGATGGAAATAAGTTCAAAAAAGTCGACCTCTCTCGTTTGTGTAATAACAAAATATCTCAAAAAGATGATGAAAATTGATATTTAATTGGCATTTAACACAAAGGTTTTGAAAAATTTTTTATTTATACATAATAATTTACGAGAGCCTACCGTTGAAACATTAGTAGTTTCAAGCGAGAAACTTTATTTCAGTTAAATTGGCTTCACCATTTAATTGAAATCAATAGGACCTGTGTCTAAATGACCGAAAAAGACCTTAAATAAATAAAATATAACCAATAAAGTACGTGGCTTTTGATTTAATTTTTCGGCTCTCTTCTTTTTGTATAAATAAATTATATGCATATATAATTAAATCTGAAATTATTTATTAATAAATAAACATTTTAAGAATATATTTTTATTATATTATTAAGTTTTATATAATTATTAAAATTTTGACCTAGTTTTGTCAATGTTTGCAACCTCTTGAGGTAAATTAAAAATTTAATTAGACGCTATCATTAAATGAAAAAAAAAAAAAAATTTCTTACGAGTCCCCATTTAATAAAAACACATCTATAATTTCAAACACGGAAAAATTATAATTAAATATATATTTATAAATAATTGTATATATAAATTTATATTGGGCAAGCGATATTTGAAATTATATCGAGTTCAATCATCTTTTTGTTTCAAACTTCATAATGATCAAGTTTTTTGCTTACATTAGTCAGCATTAAAGGACATGTGGAGGTGTCATTATGGTATCAAAATTAAAAGAAGTCTAAATTGATACCTCAAACAACTAAAGTATAAAATAAAACTTTATCTATTCCACCCAAAAATATTTGAACAAAAACTAATTAGAACTCGTACATCATAACTAAAATCATCAACGTCATTTTATAAGAAAATCCAAATTTACTGGTTTTATGCATACGTAAGCGAACTCGCACTAGCTCCAAAAGGCAGCGTTTCGTAACGCATTTCTATAAATCGAACTTGTTCTACCGTGAATAAAGCTTCACATATAAAATTCAATTATTTTTGAGACTATTATTATTACATAAATATGTCAATAGCTTGAACAAAAAAATCGTAAATCCCACCTGGAAAATTCTACGGTCTAATAAAGTAAATTTGAAAAAAATTTAGATTAAAATTTAATAAATTTATTCGCGGTCAACTTGTGAACATATTTTTAGAATAGGTCACACTTGTAATTTCTTCCATTTTAGGATATCTAAATTTAGTCGAAATTTTTTTATTTTATTGATTTAAATACTATTTTTAGTTTCGAAATTACGAATATTCTTTTATAATTAGCCTAGACTCTCTCCAGCTGACAGACAAGTGTACTTTTCTCTCACTCTCCATATAATTTGAAATTCACACTTGATAAATATTAAATATCCTTCAAAGAGACAAAAATAATTTCAAAACATTTTAGCGAAATGTGGTAAGGATAAATTAGGCTCTAGATTAATTATTAATAAGGGACGTACGTCTTTATCCCTCAACAATATGAAAATGCCTTATTAAAAATTAATAAATTTTAAAGAAAATAATATATGCTAAATAATTTAATATAAAATTACATATTACTGTACTCTAATAACTTTGAAATAATAATCGTTAACAAATTAACAATTCTCCCTGAAGTTAAATTATATTATTGTATTATAATTTTTAACAATATATTCTCAATAATAATAAGCCTATAATGAAAAATTCCTCAATCTAGTAAGTGGAGTACTGTCCCTTATATTAGTTTTTTTGAAAAATAATTATGACAATGTTTATGTAGTCATTTTGGTAAGAGAAATGGCAAAAATTTTTATTACATTTATGATGTTAAACTTTTTTACTTTCTCTTACCTATGTGTATATGTAATATATATATAGAGAGAAAGTATTGGATTCATGTCAAAAATTCGATGTCGAGATTTTGATGGATATATACGTTTGGGCCCCTGAATCCAAAAAAGTGGTTTTCTCGACATGGTCTGTCTGTCTGTGTTACTAGTACTTTACTGATGTACTTTTTCACTTTTTTTTCTCAAAATTCGCTCAAACGATTTTGATTAAAATTAAAAAATCAATTATTTTTTAGATGCTCTTTCAAATGTATATTCTCGTTTTGCTCTCAAAATTATTTGAAGCACACTTTACTCCTGTACTTCATAGAGAAGATAGGAGAAATGGTTGCCATTGAAACAAAATATAAATATTTTCCCATGTTTATAAATTGTACATCTTGAATTCTAATATATTGGTCGAAACTAAATATATGTCGACACGAAAAATCTGGTGTGACAAGCACAGAACACATCTTTCGATTACCGAAGGTAAGAGAAAGTTGTGTGCTGTGCGACAGTCACACCAGATTTTTTATTTCTTATTTCACTTTTTTTTATTTCAATTTTCACCTATCTTCGGTTCGTTACTGTAATCCATGCGTTTTCCAAACTGTGAGGCGCGCCTCCTTAGTGTGAGAGTGACCTCTAGGGTGAGAGTGACCGATTTAGATATATTATTCTCAGGATATATATTTGATTTAAAATTAATGTCGAAATTTTTCAAATTTTATACATTTTAATTAAAGAAAATAACTACTGTATTTATTAAAATATGCAATAAAAGAAATAAAATGTCAAAATTTTTTGTAAATTTTCTTATATTATTATTGTTTTTAACTAATTCGGAGTATTAGGAGTTGTGATATATACTGCATTTCTAAATCTTTTAATTTTTTTTCTTGTTTTTGGATTTTCATTCACTTTTTGGTAGTTCTTTTATGCGGCTTACAGTAGGGTGAAGACCACACCTACCCCACCCGGCTCTAGAGAAATCTCTTTCTCTCTATCTCTTTTTAAATAATGTTCATATTAAATTATATTCGGAGTTGAAGAAAAGGCGTGAGGAACTTCGTTCCTGGCGGGGGTCCCACAACCCCACACGTTTGCTGTTTTTTGGGTAGGGGAAGGGGAGAAATAACCACCATCCATTTGACCCGTATTTGATTTCATTCAAATTTTTCCATTCCATTTAAAACGATAAAAATATATAAAACCTCCTAAAGAAAAGAATTATTTAAATAGTGAAATTACAACAAGATAGGTTTTTCGCTGCTCGCTCACCCCATCGAGCTTCGCGCGCTCTGTGAATGTTCAAAAAAAAGTATAATAAGAATAATGGGAATGTTTGACAAAAGAGAATTTGCCAAACACCAAAGAAAACCACCGGAGTCGAATTTCATTCCGATTTAATTTTTCTCAAAGAATATTTTTTCCCTTCAATTTGTCAGATAAAAAAGGTTCTTTTATATATAAAAAAAAAGGTTTCTTTTTCTATTGTCAAACGCGAAAGAGATTAGTACAAAATTCTTACCCCGTCTATCTTCATAATCTTTTATAATAAAACTTTTGATATATAAAAATAATTTTAATTTTTACTTTCTCTTAACTATATATATGTAATATATAGAGAGAAAGTCGAAATTTTGATGGGTATATATATGTTTTGAGGTCCCCTGAGTACAAAAAAGTGGTTTTCGCAAATTGGTCTGTCTGCCTGTTTGTATGTAACTGTTATGTAACGATTTTAAGCATGAAGAAATTGAGCTACAGGATTGAAATTTTATATTTGTTAGGTACTTCCTCGGACACTCAAAATAAGCTTTTGAACAAAATCGACTTGAAAGTACCAGTACTTTTCTGAAGTACTTTTTCAGTTTTTTTCGAATTTATCAAATTCGGCTGTAACGATTTTGATTAAAATTCATAAATCAATTATTTTTTATATCCTCTTTAAAATGTTTATTCTCATTTTGCTCTGAAAATTGTTTGAAGCACACTTTACTTATGTATATCAGATTTTTTTTACAAGTGGTCAACTTAACTAAGTCCTATGGGAAACTAAATATATCTCAACACAAAAAATCTGGTGTGATAAGCACAGTACACAACTTCCTCTTGCCGAATGGTAAGAGAAAGTTGTGTGCTGTAAGAGCAGTCACACCAGATTTTTTTCTTTTTCTAATAAATTTGATGTTTTGGATAGTATATAAATTTTATAATAGAACGTTGTTTCGGTTGAAATTAATCTCGAAATTGTTGGATGTTATATTAAACCAAATGCCCAATGAGATATCATTATTATAATGGTTTCACTGTTCGCGTTCCAGATAAACACTGTCGACGTATAAAGCATTTGGCACCTGGGACGGTGCTCTCCACTCTCTTTTATAGATTTCTAAAATGTCTTTTTCACCACTCACTCACTTTATTATAGTAATAACGTTATAAATAATTTAGAATTATATTTGGTTATGAATAAAGAGCAGCGATAATACTTAAAGAAGTTTAGTTATTTTATTATTATTTCGGATAATTTACTTTTGTTGATATAGCTTTACTCAGATTCTTGGCCTGAAACGTAGGCAGCCTAAATGACAACTCCTTGATTAATTTTTAGTTTATTTTCTATACAGTACAGTTAATAGTATGATGTATTCATGACTCACTCGGGAGCAATTGATCAAAAAATCCATATGTCAATTACCCATTTAGGTTGCCTATTTTCTAACAACTAAGCACCGTCTTATTTATTCTAAAATAGGATTCTCAACCTTTTTTATCACGTATAATTTGATTTTTTTTTTTAAATATTCGGCGAACCCTATTAATAAGATAAATTTAAAAGCATTTTACTTGGTTAATTTTTGAGTGTAATAATTAAATATACTATGAGGACCGTAGCCGGAAGATGATCAAATCCTGTAATGGGTTTTATAATAAGAAGCCCCAATAAGTCACTTTTCTGAAATTTACAACCGGTAGTCTTCTCTTCTGTAATTTTTCAAAACTTGGTATCGAATTATTTGCATTTAAGGCGCTGTAGGAGGCAATCTGTTCGCATGTTTTTGCCGATAAGATGGCGTTAGGGGTCTTAAAAATTTAGCAACAAAGCCTAACTATTACGAAAATTTGCCAACAGATGGCAGGATGGTAGGGCTATTTTTAATCTCACGTATTTGTTTCATTTTCGTTGATCTTTTAATAATGAACAGTTTATAAATATTATTATATACTGGTATTATATATATATCATTTATAACAGCATAAAAATAAATTCAGGCTTATAAGTGATCTGATAAATGGCTTTTAGACTAGCCTGCCATCTTTTACAAGAGTGCTGAACTATTTGGCCTTTAATTTTTAAATATATTTTTGACTTGGTCACGACTTTATTTGTTAGAGGTATTAGGTTATTATATGATTATGGCGATATTTTGCTCAGGGGCCCACATCTTGTGGGTACGTGGATGGCGACCACGAGCTTCCCGAGCTGGGACAGGCAGTCCTTCTTTAAATGCCTGTCTCTTCTTTCCTCTCTTCAACAGGCGTTAAACCGTGCAACGGCCCGGCCTGTCCTATTTCTTCCGGTCGTAAAAATAGATAGGGTTGGGGAGGAATGAAGAAGATATGATTATGGATATTAATGATTTTTACATTTTTGGATTAAAAAAAAAAATAATAATTGTCAGAATAGATTTTTTTTTTTTTGTAAATATTGTACTTAGTGGCAACCACGGGTTACCCATTTCAATTAGTATTTATTTCTTCTTCCTCTTTTTTTTCTTTTCAAAAAATGTCAGACTTTCTTTTTCTCTCTCGAGTTTTAACTTTTAGGATATGATAATCTTAAAAGACCATTTGTTACTTCGGAGATAAATCCACCCCTCTCTCATTTCTTATTTATTTATCAAAATCAAACAAACTTAATCATAAGCCTAATTGAATAAAATTTTATTATACAAGAATTAATTGGGTGAGGATTATGTCTGATTTTTTTTTTAAATTTATTAATCCTTTTTCTTAGTTTTTTTCCTTCACCGAATTTATTATTATCGACCCAGCTGATAAAGAAAAAGAATTAAGAGCCTTGGCTTTCTTAATTAATAAAGCTATTAATCTTAAATCTATTAAAAAATTAAGAAAATGCCTCGAAAAAAAAAAAAAAACTTTTAATGTATGATGACAAATAGACTGGGATTTAGAAAAAAAAATGTCTAAATAAAAAAAAAAATTGCCAGAATTTTCTTAAACACTCCACAAAAGGGGCTTTTGTATTTTTAGCTATAGAAAAATTAATTTTTGAAATATTATCTCCAAGACGATAACAAACGCAAGCAATCACGAACGAAGGGCTTTATAATTTATTTATTTATACTCCAAAAGGGAAGGTCTGATGAGATTGGGGCTTTTAATAGTAAAATTTTCTTTGAGATCAAAATTAAAAACTTAGGATATAAAATTTTACCTTCAAAAGATTGAGGTTGTCTATCAGAATGAGGGTGGGGTCCTCTCCGGGTCCTTTGAGCTCCAACCTTAAAATTTTAATAAAAAAATAATTATTTTGATCTTTTAGCTGTAAGGATAAAACTAAAAAAGGAAAACTGACGTGTAATCTTTGATTGACAATTTTGTATCACTCAAGACAATGAGAGTTATTATATATAAACAGGTGATTTTAACAAATTATAACGGAATATTAACATTTTTATAAAAATTAAAATCTTGTTAGACTTTTTTTTTATAAATAAAGTCATTTAGATAAAAAAAAAGTGGGGAGGAAATTGATGTACATATTTTATTTATTTATTTGCTCATTATCGCTCAAACGAAAGTAAATAAAAAAAAAAAAAAATACAAATATAACAATAACAAAATGCAAATTCTTTTTTTTATTTATTTTTTTATTCTCTCCGCTTTTCAATGTAGAATCCTCGCTGTTCTTGCGAATATGCTAAAACATCATTTATATCTCTTTTCTATACAGGTGGAAAAAAAATATGAAAGGTCATCATACATTTTTACTGCCTTTTAGGGTTTTTCTTAAAACAGTATATTATCAGTTCAGCTTAAGTTCATTCTTATTTTGCTTCACATCTAGAAAAATCAAACCTGAAGTCGTTTGGACATTTTATCTAAAAGCTTGTCTAATAGATGATGCTTTTAAGTTTAGTTTGTTTTGAAAAACGAAACAAAATAAGAAGGTAAAGTGTCCAAGTTTTTTATGATATATTGTGGAGAGACAATCTAAAATTTATGTATAAATAAATTTGAAATTCAAAGCATATTTATTTTACTAAAATGAAGCGAAGCTTTATCTCATATAGAGGCGTAACAATTCAAAAGTTAAATGGGTTTTAAAAGTTTTACTTACTTTTATATTCATATTTAGTAGTACAGTCGGCGCCACAAGTGCCTGATGTGCTTAAGAGCCTTCAGCTTAGTCAACCACACAAATATTTTTAAAATAAATAAATAATCTTTTTATTAATCTTTTTTAAAAGAATTTGGTTTTCGATTCAACTGTGGTTTATTTGTAAAAATTACAACATTTCGGCCGCTTATTCTGTAGCCTACAATTCAGTTAAGATTACAAAGGTTATTACATCTGTGACATTAACATTTGAATTAGTTGATAAACCAAGATGGCTGCCTCATCTCTATAGATGGCGTGCATATCGAGTTGCGGCAGCCATCTTGGTTTCTCAATTAATTCAAATGTGATTGTCCCAGATGTAATAACCCTTGTAATCTTAACCGAATTGTACCTGAAGAAGGCTACAGAATGAGTGGTCGAAACGTTGTAATCTACAGCCAAAGAGTCTGTTATATTATACCCCTTCTACAAGATTTTCTGATATATTCATATTATGTTTTGATCCTGATTAAGTCCTGATCTAAACAATGGTTAATTACGAGGACTTATTAATTAAAATAGAGATTAACGTCTGAAATTTGACCCAAACTACTGTAGGAAAAAAATTATATATACAGTATATATATTTGAAGCGAAAATTTTTTATGCAAGTGCTGTTCATACTCCTCTAACTCTAAATTTTTTTTTTATAATTTCCCATTTTTTTATTGATTATCATTCAATTTTTTTTTTTTTTTTTATATGAGTATGCTGCAACCAGCAGAGATAGAGCCAACAAACTTTGTCTCTCTCACCTCTTACTATGTGAAATTTTTATAAATTTTATTTTATTTATATAACATTTAAATTGGATTCATTGAAATATAAAAACATATGGTTTTGACATTTTCAAATAAAACGTTATTGTTTACAAAACGCATTTAATTTTTGAAATAATAATAATAATAATAATAATAATAATAATAATAATAAAATCTCTTAACAAAGAACAAAATTTAATTTGATAAGCAAAATATATTGGAGTTATTTATCCATTGTATGATAGACTTTGATGAATTATTTTTTTTTCGGTACAATAAATTCTTCCGGAAATATAAAAGAATGCTATGATCAAAAACAAGAAAGAAAAATGTCAAAAAGGCATTAATTTAATTTAAAGTAGGACAAAGCAATCAAGCCATTTCAAAGGACTGTCCTCCTGAAAAGAGGACATCTTTTATCTTGTGATAAGACATTAAATCTACTAAAGTGCTCGGATAAAAGGATGAGATTTTCGAATAGCTTAAAGCATTTAATTGGCTCTTTAGGAAAATCAATAGTTGGATAGAACAAAGAGCAAGAAAGATGCTAAAAATAAGGTAATTCAATTAGTTCGGAAGGTAATATAAATTTAATGAAGGGTCAGCGTATGAAAAATTTTATACCTGAGTTAATTTAAAATTACAGAAAAAAAAAACTAGAATTAACAAGTTTCATTTTAAGATAACAAAAGTTTTTATTTATTTACATTGGTTGGTTTATTTATATATTAAAAAGCTCTTCGTGAATTACAATAATAAATAATTAAAAGTAAAAAAAAAAAAAAAAATAAACGAGATTAAAATATAAAATAATCAAAGGAAGAGAACAAAAGATATACATTATATATCAACGCGATATTTCTCATTTTAATAATCTTAACAAATACAATTATTATTAAATTAAAAAAAAAAATTTTTGAATACAAAATTATATCGGAAAATAAATATTTCCTACGTTTATAAAATAATTAACCCCGTAATTTTCGGGATTTTTATTACTACTAAATCCTATTGGGGTCTGCACCCCAAATAGTTAATAATACTGAATTTACTAAAAACTATTACATTTTGTTTAATTCGGAAAAGTCATTGAACATCAATATTCTACCGTTAATGGTACGAGTGAGTAACAAAAAAAAATATCCTGGGGTCTAAACGGACCCCACTGGAAGATAAAGGGTTAAATTAATTTTTTTTTTTAAATTAAATAAAAAAAAATATTCATATAAAAATAATAAATATTGAAACAATAAATTAAATAAACTTAACTACTTCGGTTCGATTTTTGAGTTACAATTATATATGCCAGAGGTTCTTAAACTGTGGCTCGCGGACCCCTAGGGTTCCGCCAAACAATTCAAGTTGAAAAATTATTTGTATTATTTATGTATTAGAATTAAAAAATTATTTGTTTTATTTATATGTATAGGAGTCCGCGAACTACTCAAGTTTAAGAACCCCTGATATAGGCCTACTATCATTCCCAACTGAAACACTTTCACACTTGTATGGATATGGCAATTTATAAATTAAATTATTTAAAAAGAAGAAAATATTTTTTTATAAAATTATCTTAAAAGATAACCATTGAATGTCCGCTGGAAGCCATCGATACCATAGGCGCCGGAACTGGGGGGGAAGGGTATATTGCCCCCCCCCTGGCATCCTATAGGGGGGGGCAAAATTTCTTCTTTTATTTCATTTATTTTTAAAAATGATATATTTTTACTTTTGAAAAATAAAATCTTCTAAATTAAAAAAAATTAAAAGAGTAAGAAATTCATTTTTTTCCTAATTTTTTCCAAAAATTTTTGATAAAATCACTACCAAATTTTTTAAAATTTTAATTTTATTAAAATTGTGATTTTATTTAAAATTTTTAAAGTTTTATTGTAGATTTGTTTTTCTTTTATACTATTTGAACATATTAAATTATTTTAATTAAAAAAAAAAAAAATGTTTGCCCCCCCCCCTGATTCAAATTCGTTCCGGCCCCCTGATCGATACTATATGTTCTAATGCAAATAATAAATAAACTCAAATGGCCTCGACAGCCGAAATGACTTTTTATTCAAAATAAAAATAAAAATTTTAAAACATAAATGACTGCTACTTTAAAAAAAAGAATTTTTAGAAAATAAATAAAATTTTTATTAAGTTTATAATTAGTAAATTATATTCAACAATAAAAAATGCTCCTTTTTTATTGTAGCATATTTTTACTTTCTTCTTTTACCTTTATATATATATAGAGTGAGAGAGAAAGAGTATTAGATTCATGTCAAAAATTCGATGTCGTTTTGATTTAAATACACGTTTTAGGGTTCCATGAGTCCGAAAAAGTGGGTCCTACAAAATGGTCTGTCTATGAACAAAATAAAGTATGAAGAACATGAGAATGAGATTGAAATTTTAGATTTATGGGGCGCGTGGTAGCATAATCATAATTATATTAAATTTTATATTTAAATACGCTACCCTCCTGAGGCGTGAAAATAATTTGAACAAAATCAGCTAAAAAGAACTAGTACTTTACTGTTGAACTTTTTCAGTTATTTTTGATTTTGAAAATTGGCTCTAAATTCATAAATCAATTAATTTTTTAGATGTTCTTTAAAATGTATATTTTCATTTTGCTTTGTTTGAAGTACTATATAGGAAAGATCGGAAAAATAGTTGCCATGCTAATAAAATATAAATATTTTTCTATGTTTATAAATTTTACATCGTTCTATCGGAAACTTAAATATATGTCGACACAAAAATTAATTTTTTTCTTTCAATTAATAAAATTGCCTAAATTTAAGAAATCCAAATCTGGTAATCCAAATTTTCAACAAGATTTTTTTTTTTTTATTTCAAATTATTATATTATGACGTAAACAGCGCCCTGAGAACTTTCGATGATGAGCTCATCAGAGTGAAAATGCTTTTTTATATTTTCATTTATAATGAGTAAACTTTTTTAAAGTATAATTAATTATTCCCAAAAAGTTTTACAAATTTTGTTCCAACATAAATCCATGGTATATACGTTTATTTAATTAAAAAAAAAAAAAAAAAATTGCATTTTCTATAATTTCTACGAATTAATTGCAATTTATAAAAATCTTTTTTTTTTCTTCCTACTTTATTTATTTTATATTCAAAGTTTTTCGGGATTTAATTATAGAGAGTCTAGCGGTTTTATTAAAGAATTTATATTCATTTAATATTAAGGGAATAAAAATTCAAAAATTATATTTATTTAACACAATCTCTCTATTTATGTTTTTTAATAAAATTTAAACAAGAGGGATGTGAATTAAATTTCGATCCCTTTTTTTTTCCCTTGCTACTTAAATAACAGCATTATATCTATCTCCTATTTTTTTCCAATCAATGCCTCTGTTCCTGTCAGCTACTAATATTAATAATAATAAATTTTTCCCTTTATCCAACGAATATCGCGAGTTCCCGAGGGGCGACAGGCCATCAGGATTTGTTTGTAGCGCCGATTGATCTGCCTCTCCGGGGTCAAGGTTCTATATTTATCATTTCAAAAAAAAAAAAAAAAAAAAAGGATTTTAGCGTTAATCCCTTATAAAGTAGAATTTTATTATTGAAAAAATAATAGAGAAAGGATAAACGGCCTTAATACCTCATAATTATATGAGAATAAAATATGAAAATATTTTATCTGTATTTACAAAGATTAAAAAAAAAAGTCTTTATTGTGATGGAAAACCTTTCCAGATATTTTAGACATTTCTTTTTCGTTTTCTTTTCAAAAAAATATATATTTTTTTTTATTTTTTAGAAAAATAAAATGATATATGTTATATCCATGACTGTTCAAAAGATGGAGAAATCTTTATTGTGATGAATCTCTTATCCCTCAATTTTTTATTAAAGCGTTTGGTTTTCAATGGAAACAATCATTAATTTCTAAAAAAAAAATATTCAGTCGTATGCAAAATGTTTCCACTAACAATTAACCCAAAGAATATTTTTTTTAATTAAGCAAAAACATTTATTTAATAATTATTAACCATCGTTTGGAAAGGAATTAAATGCGACCAATTTGGGAAGAATTTAGTCAGTCCCGCTTAATTATATGATAAACGAAAGGTCCTTAGCTCAGGATAAGTTAAGGAAAACATATTGTAAGTTACAACATTATTTGAACAAAAAGTTTCTTGAAAAGTTAAGTTCCTGGATCCTTTAAATTAGATAAGTAATTAAAAATTTTTTATTTTTTATTCAGAGCCTTGTTTTTTATCCAATTGCTGACGAGATGCTCATGTACAGTGAGGGACAATATTAAGGGTCCCACCTATGCGTTTTCTACTTGTGATTATTTAATTGTTTTTATAAAAGAAAATGAAAATCTTTATTGGAAATTTTCTAGATTTGAACTATAAAAGTTTTCATTAAAAAATATATAATATTTTTTTAAACAACAATCAAATAATCACAAGTAGAAAACGCATGGGTGGGACTTAATATTGTCCCTCACTGTACATCGTTTTGGCATTTAGCCTTTATCAGAGTTATACAAATTAATTAATTAGTATTAAATACATTTACTAATTTAAATTTTCTTTAAGTCTTTATATAAGTTTTTATTTCTAATTAATTTATTTTATATAGCTCTGATGAAGGCTAGATGCCAAAACCATGCGGGCCTACATGAATGTACCTAAATAAAAAACAAACTCTGAATAAAAAAAAAAAAATGTAATTACCTACCTAATTCCATCTGATAAAATCCAGGAACAGAAATACCATAGAAATTTTTCTCAAATATAATAAGACCTGGTATAATTGATTAAATAATTTTGCCACAAATAAATGAATCAAAATCTCTTTATGGGGTAGGAAATTGGAAATATCGTCTCTAAATTAAAATAAATCCAGAGCAATTGAGAGTTCAAAATAGATAACAATCTCTAAATAATATGATTGTTGAAATCTTGATCATCAATGGTATAAATTACTGGAAGGTAGGCAGCCCAAATGCTCGCTCAGGGGCCCATATCTTGTGGGTACGTGGATGGCGACCACGATCTACCCGAGCTGGCACATGCAGTCCTTCTGTTCTTTGTATGTCCTCTTTTCCCGTCCATGTAAATTATTTTATCTTTTTTTTTTAGAGACACGAAATTTTTTCCACCCTGCGAAAAATTTTGTTCTTGCGAAACCCAAGTTTGTCGCCCTGCTGCAAATTTTGTTTTTGCAGAATCAAATTTATGCAATTTTTTCAATTGGGCCGCAATAACACTCAAAAAGAGCCGCATGTGAGCCACCGTTGATATAAACAATAATATCTAAAGTTTTATTATGTCCATGATCATTTGGGTTGCCTATCTTCCAGCAAGCAGAAATAAAAACATTCCCATTTAAACACCATAAAGAATATAATTTATTAACATCCGTTTGGGGTTCAGTGGATAGAACAACTAGCCGGATACCTGAAGATCCTGAGCTCGTTTCCTGAAACGAGAGCATACGTTTTTTTTTTTTTAACTTCTCCATTCAATAACAAATCAAATTTCATATAAATGTTGACAAAAACAAAATGAATTTTATTTTCAAATGGAAAGTGATATAAACTCTCTTCTATTGTAATGAAACACTCATCCGTAAAAACATTTCGCTTTTGATTTATAAAATACGTCCTGTATTTAATAAGAAATCGTAAATTAAATTCAAATTATATTTAATTTCAACTTATGACTTAACTTTTTTTTTTGTTTTCTATAAAAATAAAAATTTGTTTTTTTTTATGTCAGATTAAAAAAGAATATTTTGGACAGAGTTTGAATCAATTAGGAAATTAATACATACACTCTCTAAAATCTCGCTAATATAAATATAATTAACTATTATATATTTACATTTCATAGCCTTCATAATTAGGGGTGTTCGATTATGGGAAAAAATAATCGATTATTCCGATTAATCGATATTTTCGATTATGGAAAAAGTAATCGAATATGAAAAAAAAAAATTAGACGTTTTTTTCTTTGGTAAAATTTCCATTTTTTCTCCTCTCTCTTGCGTAAATTTTTTCGTAAATTTATTTTTCCCCACTTGTGGAAAATTATTTGATCTTTTTTTTTTATCATGTGAGACTCATCCCATCTTTTCAAACGCATGCTTGTCGCAATTGTTAAAAATAATCGAAATGATCGATTAATCGATTATTTTTTAAGGAAATTATCGATTAATTGATTATTTTGCGCAGCCCTATTCATAATACAAGCATCTCGATTATTTTGCATACGTTTTACTTTCTCATGCCTATATAACTTAATACATCAAAAATTCGATAATGACACTTTTTAAGATCCAGTAAGGCCTTCATTAAATATTGTAGAATTCAAGAAGTAAAATTTATAAACATGGGAAAATATTTATATTTTGTCACCATGCCAACCATTTCTCTTATCATTCCTATGAAGTACAAGAGTAAATTAAAGTGTGCTTTGAAAGATTCAAAGGACAAAATAAGAATATACATTTTAAAGGGCATCTAAAAAATAATTGATTTTTGAAATTTAATCAAATTCGTTTGAGCGAATTTTGAGAAAATCGAAAAAAAAACTAAAAAACTACAAAGTAAAGTATTAGTACTTTTTGGCCGATTTTGATCAAAATCCTATTTTCACGCCCTAGGGGGTGTCTTGCTTAAATATAAAATTTCAACCTCCTGGCTCAATTTCTTCATTCTTAAAATTGAACACACAGACAGAACATGTTGCGAAAAACACTTTTTTGGATTCAGGGGACCTCAAAACGTGTATATCCATCAAAATTTCGACATCGAAATTTTGGCATGAATCCAATACTTTCTCTTTAAATATATTAACATATATAGGTAAGAGAAAGTAGCTTATAGCTGAAAACTTTGACTACCAATAATTAAAATAGAGATTATTGCTTTCGAGGTCGAAATTTTCTATCTTTTCGGATTTTAGTAGATATCCAAAATTGCAGACACATTGAATAGATACAGACAGAGATATCATTGAAAAAACATTTTTTTTATTTATCAAAACGTCCCAGGATTGATTAATGTTGCTCTCTTTTTATCTCATTATTTTTTTTTTTTTTTAAATAGCACTAGCATTTCTTATCATTTTGTTTATATTTAGCACACATACATACTAGTAATGTATTTTTGTATATATATGTAGGAGAGAGAAAGTATTGGGATCATGTCAAAAATTCGATGTCGAGATTTTGATGGATATACACGTTTTGAGGTCCCCTGAGTCCAAAAAAAAGTGGGTCTCGCAACTTGGTCTGTCTGTCTGTCTGTCTGTCTGTGTGTCTGTGTGTCTGTGTGTGTGGAACCATTTTTTAAGCATGAAGGAGTTGAGCTACCGGGCTGAAATTTTATATTTAACTTAAGCGCCCCGGAACGAATTCCCCAAAATAAGCTTTTTTAATCAAAATCGGCCAAAAAAGTACTAGATTTACTGATGTACTTTTCAGATTTTTTCGATTTTCTCAAAATTCCCTCTAAGGATTTTTTTTAAAAATCAAAAATCAATTATTTTTTTAGATGCTCTTTCAAATGTATATTCTCATTTTGCCGTTGAAATTTTTTGAAGCCCACTTTACTCCTGTGCTTCATAGGAAAGATAGGAGAAATAAAATGGTTGCCATAATGGTAACCGAATTTAAATCTTTTTCTTTTTATTAGATTAAAAATCAATTATTAATTAAACGCCCATTTTTTTTTATTTATTTGGCTTTAATTGTTTCAAAGAAAAACATATCTGTCTCTCTCTCACTTGCAAACTTATCTTCTGTCTTTCTACTCTTTTTAAATTCCCTTTCCACCTATCTTCGCATAGGAACAATGTTAATTTCCCTATAGGGATTTGTATGTTAATTTCGATTCAAAAGGGGGTCCCCTTTGGAACTTTTTACGCATTTAAAATTTTTTTTTCCAATTCTTATGAAATTTTGTATTTATTTACGATTCTATATTGTGTATAAAATGTCCAAATATGAGATTAAGAATTTTGAAAAATAACTATCCAGTTTATTTCAAGCAGTCAACATTTAAAAATGCAAGAAGTTTGAAACTAAGGTGCTATGGGAAACTAAATAAATATCTCGACACAAAAAATCTGGTGTGACCAGCACAGTGCGCAACTTTCTCTTACCGAAGGGTAAGAGAAAGTTGTGTGCTGTGCGCCAGTCACACCAGTTTTATACACTAGCATTTCTTATCATTTTGTTTATATTTAACACACATACATACTAGTAATTTATTTTTGTATATAAATCTAATCCTTTGTATTTTCACGCTCAATTCCATTTCCTCACGTATCATGTTCTTTAAACTTGATGGAGATATTCTCTGTCCTTTTCTTTTTTTTTTTTTTTTTTTTTTTTTTACTGAGCAAATCTAAAAAGGCTGAATCAAGTTTAAACTTTTTTTAAAAGTAATACGTCTATTATCTTAAATATCCTTCCAGAATTCAAAGATTTTTTGAACTCATAAAATCTGGTGTGACTGGTCAAACAGTAACCTTACCCTTCGGTAAGATAAAGTTGTATACTGTGCTGGTCGCCACCAGATTTTTTGTTGTCGAGCTAAATTTAAAGGCCTTTGAGCACCTAAGTTCCAAACTTAACCACGCGATTCATAGATGGCGTTAAGTTTCATCATCAGTAAAGTGTACTTCAAACATATTTTCAAGAAAAATTTCACTGATAGAATTTTAAAAAAGCGTCAAAAAAATAGTTGATTTATGAATTTTAATCAAAATCGTTGGAGCGAATTTTGAGAAAATCGAAAAAAAAAACTGAAAAAACACTTCAGTAAAGTACTAATCGATTTTGTTCAAAAGCTTATTTTCACCTCTTGGGGGGGGAAGGTGCCTAATTCAAATATTTCAACCTTCTAGTTTTTTTCTCCCCCTGAGATATTTTGTTCTCAGACAGAAGAGACACAGGCAGATTTTGCGGCAAATTTGGGGGACCCACTTTTTTTGAACTCAAGGAACTCAGACCGCGCATATCCATCAAAATTTCGACATCGAATTTTTGACATGATCGCAATACTTTCTATATTTCAAAGAGAAAGTAACAATACATATTATATATCTTTATCGTATTGGTAGGACGTAATTTCGATTTCCATTTATGTTTATATCCATTCCATAATATGTCGAAAGGGAAAAAACAAAATAAAATGTAATCCGAGAAATAAAATTAAAATTTCCAATCAAGCTTGCACGTATGGATATTTCTAAAGAAAATGCAAATTTTGTATTTGCTAGTCCACGCATGAAGGCTTGATTATTCCATGAGAAAATTTTTAAAAGGACCCCCCCCACTCTCTTTCGGGAATTACCTCCAAACTGCTAACCAGATAGAACATAGATAAAAATTTCCAAATCAAATAAAGCAATGGCTTGTTTCTTAATCAAAACAACTCTCTAGCGCCCCTCAAAACAAAAACAACACCTTCGTATAGGCAACCCGTGACACAAATAGTCTTATTTGTTACCCATGAGACGAACATACACAAAAAGTTTAAATTATTTTAATATGTTTTCAATAAATAAATCTATGACTTAATATTAAAATATATATATGCTAAGATAAGTTTTCTCGGGTTAAGTCGCATGTGTTGTTGACATTTACTCGACGATTCGGCTCTCCTTTTGGATTATAAAGAGAACCCAGCACTGCCCCTTTTTAATTGGTCTTCTACCATTGATAATTAGTTTTTTTTTTTTTTTTTTTCAAATAAGAACCTCACATACAATACCTTTAGGACCCGCGTGTGGCGACACTCTCTTAATCAGTTCCTCAACATTAACTTCACTTTTTACTACCTCTTAGACAACATATAATCGTTGAAAAAATTTGTCTTCAAGATTTTGATAATTCTCGTCCTTCTTGAGCTTAATTTTGCTTTAATGATTTTATGGGAAATTCAAAATACTAGGTCATAAGTTTCAATGATTTATTAAAAATTAACATTTTCAACAGTGAAATCACTTCATAAGATTGTCAAAGTG
>JAKCPI010029889.1:0-35484 GCA_023213315.1 Euborellia annulipes | reverse complement strand
AATACTTTATAAATGTTATTATATATTATGTATCTTTTATAAAAGCATAAAAATATATAAATATAGGCTATTAGGGGATCGGCAGTTAGACTAGCCTGCCATCTATTGCAAGAATGCTGAACTAATTTGACAGTTGGTTTTTAAATAAATCATCTAAACTTATTTTAAAAATTTCTTAATTAATATGTGATTAATAATAACAATAAATTCATTTTTAAATTTAAAAAAAAAATAAAGATTATTGGGACAGATTGTTTTTTTGTATTTTTTTGATAACAAAAAATTAATTACGATAATTTTTTAATAAGTCATTAAAAAAATTATAGCTCGATGTCCCAATAATTAGGTTAGTATTTCCATCTTTATTTTAAAGACTATTTTTAACGAGCCAATAACTTTAAAGAACGTTCTTGCAACCCACCCGTAAGGGCCGGTATCGCACACACATTTTATGTTTGTTGATGTATGTTTGCGGGTGTCATATGTCTTTCATAGCTGAGGGGATATTTTCATGCATGGCGGCGTTTATGGATGTTTTAATCAGGAAATACAAACAGTTGACAGAAAATGGAATTGAATCTCTCTACCAGTGATTCTCAATCTTTTTTTTTTTTACTTTCTCTTACCTCTATATAAGTATTTTAATATATTGTTGTTGTAGACGTGTGTAGAAAATTATCAACCCCCTTGCAAAGACACGGAGAATAAAAATTTGGTGTGAGTGATCGTACGGCACACAACTTTTTGCGTCTCGAAAAACCGTTAGAAGACGAATGACTACCGAGTTACTCTAGGCGGCAAGAGATGGCGTTAGTTTTCCCATAGGGATACAATTCATTTGAAAGATTCCAGCTAATTAATTAACGGTAAAAAATTAATTATTTTTTAACACAATGATTACTAATTTAATTATCTATAAGATGTCGAGCGAATTTTTTTAAAATATATTTTATTTAATGCGATTAATCTAAAAAAAAAATTTTATTTTTTCGAAAATCAAAAAAAGGGCTTCTATAAGTTGTAGATAATTTAAATAGCTTTAATTTTAAAAAAAATTTGAGGTCGATAGCTTCAAAATTGTGGCCGCGGAATCTCCCAAAATTAGCACCCCGAGATGCACACCTTAACTCCGCTATTTGTCACCAGGGTTCGGGGTAGACAAAACTGAGTAGCTTACACTGTTAAAAAAACTTCCAGAAAACTTCCTATACAAGTATAGGAACTCTGTTTCATAAACTGTTTATGAATATATATGAGAAAGTTCAATTTGTTGCCAACCTAACAAATTTCTTGTATATTTTAAAATTAATTATTTTGGTAAAAATTGTTAATTTGAATTTTTATAGCTATTTAGTTGAATTACTTTATAAAAATTATTTAATTAGTATGATTTTAATAATAGTTCATAAATATTTAAATAGTTTAGAGCGCGAATTTCAAACTAGAATTTAATAAATTTAGATTTGTGAAATAAATTTTTTTTTTTTTTTTTATTCCCCCTCCCCTTTTTTTTACGGGGCCCCCCGGGGCCCCCCCCCTTCCCGCGCCGCAATTAAAAGAATAATTTCAAGTTTCCTTAAAATAATTATAAAATAATATTAATAAAAATTCCTTGAGGTAGTCGAGTTATTTGAGAACGTTTAGACCAGTGATTCTCAACTTGTCGCGGTCACTTTTAACGATTTCAAAATTTGGCGGCACACAAAGAAAAAGATAAGTTTAAAAAGTTGGTAATTTGTTCATAAACTTTTATATTAATTTTATTTCATATCCTGGGTATATTAATATTAAATCACCGAAGTACATATATGAAAAATGATTGAAAATTCATATTTTTTTTTACAGTGTATTTAAGATAATGAAATTTCATTTCTTTTTTTTTTTCCTTTTTTTTAATAACCACTTGAAATGAAATGAAATGTTAATAGAGCGTTAAAAAAAAAGAGAATGATTAATTCTTATCAAGGGAGAGTTCGCAATCTCTTGACCATCATCCATTTAAATAATGGCTCAATCTAAAGTTTGTGATAAAGAAAAAAAAAAAAAAGATTAAACTTGTTACTACTAATCTCTCTCTTCTAATAATAATAAAAATTTATGACAAATTAACATTTTTTATTTTTTTTTTTATTAGCATTGAAGTAATTTTACCTTGTCTAACGGTACGTGTACATTGTAGAGTAAAATCTAGCTAGATTTAATTTACTCTAGCTAGAGAACTCTCTTGGGTGTGTATACTATAGACTTTTGAAAATTTTAAAATTTTATAATTAATACTATCTGCAGAACACGACTCTGTAGGTACTACGAGTACTATGATTTTTTATTTGTTTATAATTATTGCTAGCTGTAGAACTTGACTCTGGAGGGCTACTATGATTTTTTTATAATTAATACTGTGCATAACACGACTCTGTAGTACTAGTACTATGATTTTTTATTTGTTTATAATTATTCTAGCTGAGAACTTGACTCTGGAGGGCTACTATGATTTTTTTATAATTAATACTAGCTGCATAACACGACTCTGTGGGTGATACGAGTGATTTTTTATTTATTCATAATTATTACTAGCTGCAGAACTCGATTCTGGAGAGCTAGGCCTACGATGATTTTTTTTTTTACTTATAATTAATACTATCTACAGAACTCGACTCTGGAGGGCTACTATGATTTTTTTTATTTTTTTTATAATTAATACTATCTACAGAACTCGACTCTGGAGGGCTACTATGATTTTTTTATTTTTTTTATAATTAATACTATCTACAGAACTCGACTCTGGAGGGCTACTATGATTTTTTTAATTTTTTTTATAATTAATACTAGCTGTAGAACTCGACTCTGGAGGGCTACTATGATTTTTTATTTTTTTTATAATTAATACTATCTACAGGACTCAACTCCGGAGGGCTACTATGATTTTTTATTTTTTTTTATAATTAATACTATCTACAGGACTCAACTCCGGAGGACTACTATGATTTTTTATTTATTTAAAATTAATACTAGCTGCAGAACTCGAATCTGGAGGGCTACTATGATTTTTTATTTTTTTATAATTAATACCTATCTACAGAACTCAACTCCGGAGGGCTATTATGATTTATTATTTATTTCATTAATACTGACTGCAGAACACGACTCCAAGAGCTACTAAGATTGTCTCTTTATTTAATTAGTACTAGCTGAAGAACACGCCTGCGGGGTGCTACTATTTTTTTCAAAATTAGGCCTAGTAGGTTTAGCAGATGTAGAATGGAGCCCTTAGAGCTAGCCGCTCCAGCTAGACTTATTTATAAATAAAAATAAAAAAAAAAATCCCCAATAAAATAATAATATTCTTTGATGTTGTTATATTTCAAAAAAAAAAATCTGTTTTCGAAAGAATAAACTTGTTATATAATGAATGAATTGGCTGGCTGGCCCCTCTTCTTACATGTCATTTACACTTAGAATATGTTAACTCCCTTGTGTTTACATAATATTCATAATAAATAAAAGGGTTTGACATTTTATTATTAAAAAAAAGAAAAAAAATTCTCTTTCTTTCTTTCTTTCGATATTGTATTTTTTGATTTAAATGCCAAAAGAAAATGTTTGGTTAGAAAAAAAAAAAAAAAAATGATTTGTCTTTGTGAGAGTGAGTGAACAAAAATAGGCAAGGCACAAAAACAAAAAGAACAATTTCATCAAAAGTTGTTGTGTTATACGTTTGTCACGCCAGATTTTTGCTTCGATTTATTTCCCTCATCGAATTTGTAACGTAATTTTACAAAACTAATCAACGCTTCTTTGTCTAATTAGTTAAAGTAATTAATTATTAATCCCTCGCAAAGTTTTTGAATTATTAAATAGAAATGGAATTCATTATGCAAGTATAAACAAAAAAAAATTTTCGAAAATAGATCGGTAGCGTTCATTCTTTGTAAACACGAAATCTCGAGTTCGAATCTCGCCGTGTGCAACCATTTTTTTTTTTTGTGTAATTTATTTATTTATTTTTTTTTTTTTTGTTTTAAAAAATATTTTTTAATATTAATAAATAAATAAAAAGTGTTTTTTAATTATCAAAATCATCCTCGTAAAATATTCTAAAGATTAAAAAAATCCCATGAAAATCCGTCAAGTAGTTTCAAAGTTATTGCGTTATAAAAAAAAAATTAAATTAGGCCTAATTCTCACAATTAATCATATAAATTTAAATCTTTTTTTTCTTTAAATTGTTTTAATTGTTAATTAATTAATTTTTTTTTAAACAAAAAATAAAGAAATTTAATTACTTATGATTTAATTAAAATTTTATATTTGCAAAAAAAAATTAATTAATTAACAATTAAAACAATTTAAATAAAAAAAAATTAAATTAAAAAAATAAAAATTTTAATAAAAAAATTAAATTAATTAATTAACAATTAAAACAATTTAAATAAAAAAAAATTAAATTAATTAATTAACAATTAAAACAATTTAAATAAAAAAAATTTAAATTTAATTAATTTATATGATTAATTGTGAGAATTAATTTAATTTTCTTTATAACCCAATAACTTTGAAACTACTTGACGGATTTTCATGGGATTTTTTTAAATCTTTAGAATATTTTACGAGGATGATTTTGGGCTTATTTAAATCAAATTTAAATTAATTATCCGAGTGAGTGAAGCCATGACTAGGCGATCGACCATCCTAAGATGCGATTTAAATACTTTGAAGAGTGAATGGCTGATAACTCTCTCCTATTGTTTTACACTCCCCCCCCCCTCTACTCTTACTTGTCAATTACACCCACCCTCTCACTCATCTCCATTGCAGAATCGTCTTAATTGACTCTAATTGTATGTGATTTAATATTATCGATTTGCCATTAAGTCGTCTCTTGACTTGATGACGTGTACCCTACATGTCCTACCAATCGACAGGACAATAGACAAGCACAATCTACTCCTACTACTACTACTAATACAATTTCTTACCTTTTGTAATGGAATTAAACCTTAATCACTTTAACATCTCGATTTTGATTAACGAATATAACAGAGTGTTTCTGAAATAGGTTGCCAAATTTTTGAAGTGGTTGTCTTATATTTATGGTGAAAGTTGTGTAAAAAAAAAATACTCAACCTTATCTTATGATAGTTTTTTTAAAATGGGGCGCCCATTTGAATTTTTTATATTGAAATAACTCGAAAACTATAAATTGAACAAAAAAATCACAAGAGTCAAAAAAGTTTTATTTTTTTCATTTGAAATAAAATTGCAGAGTTAGATTTTAATAATTCAAACAATTAACAACAATATTCTACTACGTTAGGCAAAATGAATACTAGAAACGTTGATATAGAGTGATTTAAAAAAATCTAACTATGCTATTTTGTTTAAAATAAAAAAATAAAACTTTTTTGACTCTTGTGATTTTTTTTTTAATTTGTAGTTTTCGAGTTATTTTAAAATAAAAATTTCAAATTTCAAAAATGTTATGAGATAAGGTTGAGTATTTTTTTAACACTAGTACTTTGCATTAATATGCAAAATTTCACCATAATTAGTTAAATCATTCAAATAAAAAAAATTGCCAAGGGGGGAATGTTTTGTTTTTTTATTGCCTAATATCTTACACGTACTATTAAACGAGCAATGTATGTTTATGTGTTTGTCAGTACATCAGTTCTCGAAGACGACTTTAACAATTTTTTTCAAATTACAAATATAGACTATTTCCAGCACCTATATGAAATTCAGCTAGGTCTCATCTTTGGGAAAATTCGGGTACTAGTACTTTACTGATGTACTTTTTTAGTTTTTTTCGCTTTTCTCAGTATTCCCTTTACCGATTCCTTTCAAATTTTAAATATTTAGTATTCGCGGTATAGAAAACAAATTAGGCTAGGTCACTTCTTTGGGAACCCTTGAGCACTAGTACTTTACTGATGTACTTTTTTAGCTTTTTCCATTTTTCTCGGAATTCCCTTTACCGATTTCTTTCAAATTTTAAATATCTACTATTCGCGGTATAGAAAACAAATTAGGCTAGGTCACTTCTTTGGAAACTCTTGAGTACTAGTACTTTACTGATGTACTTTTTTAGTTTTTTCCACTTTTCTCGGAATTCGCTTTACCGATTTCTTTCAAATTTTAAATATTTATCATTTGTGGTATAGAAAACAAACTTCGATTGATCTCGTTTTTGGAAAGCCAGGCGTACTGGTACTTTACTGATGTACTTTTTTAATTTTTCCAATTTTCTTAAAAATTCACTTTGATTTATTTCAAATTTCAAGTAACAATATGAAATTAAGCTAAATTTTGTCTTTGGGATACTTCGCGAACTAATACTTTACTGAAGTATAATAATTTTTTAGTTTTTTTTTCAAAAGAAAAAACCACCAACTCCAGCTCAGTTACCACGGAACTTATAAGTATTTTTTTTTTTTTTTTTTTTTTTGAAAAGTGAATAATTTAGTTAAATGGTAATTACAACAGTTTTTTTTTTCTATTGGTATAAAAATTTAATATAATTTATTACAAATTTCTCATTCATTCATTCATTCTTTTTTTTATTCCTTTTTCTTCATTATCTAGTCTTTCCATTTAAATTGACGTCGAGCGTAGATGATCTTTTTTTTTTTAATCCTGTTTACCCAAAAGATTTTTCTTCTATCTTATTCATTCATTTTTTTTTAAATCTCAATGTAAACGAATATTATTATTGGATGTGAGAGAGAAAAAAAATATTAAAGAAAGAGAATGAAAATATAAAATAAATTAACCAACTTAAGCGAACTAACCTCAAAAGGGCACTTACGTGAAGTTAGAAACATTTTATATGCAATGAAGTTAGCAATATATACAATCATCCCTATGAAGTTAGCCACGATGATGTAAGCACTTGCTGTGATGATGGTGGCTAACTTCACTACATATAAAATATGTTACTAACTTCACGTAGAGGTTATAAATATATACCCCCCCCCCCCCCCTTTTATGGGCCAATGTACTTCACTGACCTTCTAATGCTGGTGAAATATTGTTCTAGAAAGTCTTGAGCATGTGCTAGGACTTCAGGTGTGGTGCGTGGACTTGAGCCCATTAGTCCATTGCGGGACGGGATGGACATAACACTCCCCAAGCATACTTTGTCGTTGCAGAGTGTCGGCTGAAATCATAAAAAAATGATATATTAATTAATGATATATACATTTGTTGACAATAAATCCTATTCCACTGAACGGATTGTTATAAAATTTGATCAACAATTGGAGACAATCGCCTTAATTATTACCGTTGAATTTCAAAAAAATTTGTCCGATGAATGCTGAAAAAATCAAAATTGTTGATAAATATTGAGGAATAAATTTTCGCGTTCCCTATGGACAAATTTTTTTTTAAATTTTACTAACTTCTTATAGTATTATAGGACTATAAGTTGATCAAATTTCATCCTTTTTGGATCAATGGTTTTTGAGATATAAACAAATAAAAAAGTTATAACTTTGTTTTTGAAATTTTTCATTTTCCACATAATATTGAAATGGAAGATATTCTTTAAAGAAAAGATTATGTAAAAAAGAGGAGTTAGTTTTTAAAATTCATTGAATACAAATGGAAAAAGAGAGAAATCTATTTTCTCTCTGACAATAATTAATCTGATTAGTTTTTTAGCGTAGAAGAGAGAGAAATATGCATACGTATTTTATTTACATCCCCTACGTTGTAATGCAATAATAAAAAATTAGAGAGGGAGTTTATTGATTGATGAAATACTCCGGGGGGGATTTTTTTTTTATAACACCAACGGCGAAAGTTTTCAATCAAGATATAAAGAGATTTAGTTTAATATTAGCGCCATCAGACAGTCAAATTTGGAATTAAAAATCTAATTAATTATAATTTGCAAAATTATACTTTCCTTTTTAATACTCGCAATCTGTTTATGTTAATTTCTCAAAGGGTTAAAAATAGAAAAATCAAATTATCTCGTCAATTATCAACTTTAGAGTAATTTGACCTCAATACAAAATTGTTCTATTTGAGATTTTAAACAATTTTTGTTAAAAGAATTTTTTCATACCTTTTACCATTAAAGAGATTTAAAGACTTATTTATTTTAAGAATTTATTTAGAAGAAAAATCAAAATATCTCGGCAATTATTAACTTTAGAGTAACAATACCTTAATACAAAATTGTTACGTTTGAAATTCTGAAAAATTTTTGTTAGAAGAAATTTTTTATATTTATTACCATTTAAGATATTTAGAGACATTATTTTAAGAATTCATTAATAAAAAGAAAAATCAAAGGTCCGGTTACTTCATATCTAGTTAACTAGCTATCCCTCGGATAAGCTAGCTGACTATGGTTTTCGAGTATTTTCACATCCCCTTGTTTGTTTTGGAAATTTTTTTAAATTTTGGTAAAAAAATCAATTATTTTAATTTTTATGATTTATGTCTTTATTAAGTTACTAGCTTCATAAAATTATATGTGAAAAAACTCCTATATCCCTTTTAACTCGATATGGTTTTCGAGTATTTTCACATCCCCTTGTTTATTTTTTTTTTTAAATTTTGGTATTATTTTTATTTTTAATAATTTGTCTTTATTAAGTCATATGTGAAAAAACTTATATATTTTTAACTCGAAGGTTAAGCATGTTCTTATTTGTTATGGATGATTTACTATCCTTCTGATAAATTTGCTATAAAAGAAGCAACCAGTCCTTAAACTATTAATTTTAGAGTAATTTGACCTCAATACAAAACAAAATTGTTCTATTTGTGATTTAAACAAGTCCGTCTGTCTGTCTATCACGCTCTGTTTGACCAACTTCCCGTTGGAATTTTGAAACGAAATTTTATATGCATAAAGAGGACCTTCTAGAGATTACAGGAAAATTATTTTCGTCCAGAAATTCCTATAACTTTTTGAGTTATTAATTCCATAAGAAATGTATAGAGAAATATTTATGTATTCTTTGCATTTGTGTATTCTATGAATGTAAACAAGCAGGCGCTGGATTGGGATAGTAGTAATAATAATTTTCTTTTTATAATGGGGCCCCACGCCCCCTTAAAAACCCCATATATTTAAATAAAAAAAAATCCTCCAGGGGGGGGGGGGGGGGGGGAAGGGAAAGGAGGGGTTTTTTTTTTAAAAAAAAAAAAAATAATGAGGCGAAGGTCCGCTGCAGACAAAGGAGCGAAGCCCGCTGAAGGCGGGCGGCTTGTTATTTAAAAATTTATTGATCAAAATGAAAATTAATGAATTTATTATTTTATTTTATCGCCATTTTAAATGGATAAAAGATAGAAACGATGATATATGGCGGAATAAATAAACATTTTAAAATAAATAAACAATTGCATGAAATGCAGATATTGATGAATGAAAATGAAAATTATTTATGTAAAAGAGTTTATATTATAAAAAAAAAAAAAAATTTAAATATAGGGCAAGAAAATTCATCCGATTAGAGTCAGGTCCCTTATGCCTGCTTTTGAAAATTAGTTCAAAGTTGACCTTCGCTCAAGTAACATCTAACGTCCACACAGGAGAAACAACAAGCACGTGTTTGAAGAGTCATAGTTCACCGATTTTACTTTAACAAAATGGAATCAACTCGTGAAAGTAAGCAGAATATATTTATTTTATTTATTTTTTTTTTTTTTTTTTTTTTTTTTTTTTTTTTTTTTTTTTTTTTTTTTTTTTTTTTATTTTTTTTTAAATTATTCTTAATTAAACTTAATATTTTTACAGAAAAATAATAAGTGTAATCAAGTTACGTGAATTCTACATGGACAGACCACTCAACCATCCTCACCAAAAGTTCAGATAACCAAAGCTCTCAGCCTCGCAACCTCCGCACAGTAAAAATATAAATTTTTGCTTTCTTCTTCGGTACTTGGAGATAATATGTTCCCCACCGTTTCTTCCATTACCCTCCTAAGCATCTCATCCTGGGACCTCTGTATATGGGGCATTCTTTTATTACGTGTTCCAAGGACTCCGGGTTCTTAAATTGCAAAGTGTGCACAACGAAGATGGGTCAATTTTGCATTTGTTTCCGTTACGGAATAAGCAGAATATAACTCAATATTTTTACAGAAAAAGGTAATAAGGTAATAAAGTTACGTGAATTTCACGTTGGAAAACAAAAAAAAGTTTAGTTTTTAACGAAAAAGTTTAGTTGTTTTCCATTGTTATGTGATCTAACATACTAGACATGAAAGATGAAGCTAAATATTTTTCGAGATCTATTATTTGAATAAGATAATAGTATTCAAAATACCTCGATTCGGACTTTAACTGAGTCATAGATATATTTAACAAGACATGTGAGTGTTCTTTATTGATGAGGCCAAACATCCCATGGCCCCCGGGAATCGAACCCCCTAGGATCTCCACCTTTCCGTAACTTGCAGACTTACCGACTAACTGCATATAAGGGGAAGTGAGTTTTATTGGTGCAGGTCGAGGGTCCGGTGGCCTGGTGCAATGGATAGCACGCCTATGCCCTGGAAAGGCGGAGATCCTGGGTTCGATTCCCGGGGGCCATGGGATGTTTGGCCTCATCAATAAAAAACACTCACATGTCTTGTTAAATAAAAAATGAAAGATGAAACTATTATCTATAAAATAAAAAAAAATCCAGCTGCGAATATCTGCGAAACAAGATTTTATGCAGTTTTTTGCAAAAAAAAAAAAGAAAATGCGAAATATTAATTTAGCGTAACTAAAAAAGGTATAAATAATTTTTTAATAATTGTTTAAACTTCTCTTCAACGTATATAATGTAGGCCTATATACTGTACATATGGTTATTTAGAATTTACATGCAAACAATTTTTTTTTTTTTTAACTCAAATTTCATGATAATTTTTTATTTTAATAAATTTTTATAAATATATACTTGTTACTTTTTCTTTTTTTTTTTTATTAAAATTATATTTGTTTTATTTGCACTATATGATTGTAATTTTATTTAATAAATTTATGTAATTTTATTTAGAATAATATAAAATTTTAAAAAAATCCGAGCCCTTGGGGGGGTCGTGTAGATGGTGTCTTATAAAAAAAAAAAAAAATTCGGGAATTCCATTTAAGAGCCGCCATTTTGGCCTTGAAAATGATAATTAATTAAAGATACTCTAGGTGAAGGGCAGGCATTTAATGATAGATGACTTTTTATAAAAATAAATGTAATTGTAGAAATTTAAATAAATAAACATCCTGTAACGTTGGCTAATTTGTTTGTCTTTGCTTTATTGTTGTTAACATCATGCTGGTTGGATCATCTGCGTCACAAAACATCAAGTTTTAAATATTTTAATAAAGAAATTATATTGACGTGATACTATCGGGTATATAAAAAATAAAATGAATCATTTTTTTTTAAATATATACATATTTAACGTTGATTAATATTAAAAGCCAGAAATAAAAAATCTAAATAGAAAGCTTTTAACATTAAAAAATAAAAATATACCCATATCATCATATTAGAAGAAATGATAAATTGTATATCTTTTAAATGGTAAAAAATATAAAAAAATTCTTCAAACAAAAGTTGTTAGGAATAACAAATGGAACAATTTTGTATTTGGGCGTTGTTATTCTAAAGTGAATATTTCCGGAGATATTTTGATTTTTTTTAAATTAATAAATTCTTAAAAAAAAATGTCCCATTAATTCTTAAATGGTAAAAAATATAAAAAAATTCTTCAAACAAAAGTTGTTAGGAATAACAAAGAAAACAATTTTGTATTTGGGCGTTGTTATTCTAAAGTGAATATTTCCGGAGATATTTTGATTTTTTAAATTAATAAATTCTTAAAACAAAATGTCCCATTAATTTTTAAATGATAATATATTTTAAAAATTTCTTTAAACAAAAGTTGTTAGGAATAACAAATGGAACAATTTTGTATTTAAGTGTTATTATGTTAAAATGAATATTTCCGGAGATATTTTGATTTTTTTAAATTAATAAATTCTTAAAACAAAATGTCCCATTAATTCTTAAATGGTAAAAAATTTTAAAAATTTCTTCAAACAAAAGTTGTTACGAATAACAAATGGAATAATTTTGTATTTGGGTGTTGTAATTTTAAAATGAATATTTGAGGAGATATTTTGATTTTTCTATTTTTAACCCCTTGGCAGATTATCATAAACCAATGACGAATATTAATTATAGAATAAAAATATTTATTTTTAAAATTTATTTATTTCTCATATTAGAAATTCGCTAATTAGTCAGTGAGTGAGGTAACCTAAAAATAAATTCTTATATATCTTCTAAACGGTAAGGAATATAAAAAATAATTTCAAACAAAAGTTGTTCAGAAGATAAAAAAGAATAATTTTGTTTATGTGTATTATTTTGATAAAGTTAATAATTGAAGAGATATTTTAATTTTTCTAAAAAAACTTTAGATTAACAAAAAAAAAAAAGAATTATTTTTTAAACGTATTTAGAGAACAAGAAAGCTTTTCATCAAGTTTATTAGAACATTCCTTTTATTTATTTATTTTCTTTTTTTTTTTTTTTCAAAGTGAGTTTAATTAAAACTCAGGTTAAAATAATGTTTATTTCCTAAACACTTAAAATTCTCATCTCTCCAAGGGACTCGTCATTAGTAGGCCTATATGATCAATTTATTAAAATAAAATACAAAATTAATTATATTCTTTTATTTGTTTACAAAAAAAAAAAAAAAAAATGGCGGCGGTGTCTAACGACGCTTTCCATCTCGCCGAAAAAAGACGATTTTTAACAAATTTGCAATTAATTTAGAAACAAGTGTTGTATATCATTTTAATCAGAAAAATGTGCACTTTTATATAACACAAATAAAAATAAATAAAGTCAAATTAAATAGAAATAATTTTTGACTCTAAAATGAAAAAATTGGTCTACCCTCATACAAATGATTATCTGACAAATTCTATTGTCAAATAGTTGCCGAGTTAATACATTAAAAAATAATTAAATGTCACAATAACCATTAAATTTGATTTTTCCTCTTTCTCTGTGATTTTTTTTTTTTTTTTTTTTTAATTAAGCGTATTTAAATTTATTTCTCTGAAACGACTTAACCGATTTTTATGATACATTAATTTATTTTTTATTAAACTCTAAAAAATTATAATTTTAGTTTGAAATTGAGAGCCTAGAGGAGCTTTAAAGGCAGACATTGCAGATAGTAATTTGCCCTCAACTTGGCTTTCATAAGAGACAAGTCACATATCATTATACTCTAAAGTAACCACCCTTATATTCTAAAAACCTCCAACTTTGTACTTTGTTGTTGTTGTTGTTGTTGATGATGATGTTCTTAAGCTATAAATAATCTTAATTAAAAAAAAAAGAATACGGACAAAATTAATTAATTTCAAACTGCAGCAACACCAAGAAGAAAATGATGACGTCATAAAATAAGAAAGTTTAGAAATTTTGGGTTGTTTAACATGACAAAAAAAAAAAAAACTTTTTCGTTTTAACTCACATCTCATTTTTATAATAAAGATTTATTTAACCAAGTATTTTTAATATATATAAATAAAAATAAATGTTGGCTTGTCCTGCAAGCGTTACTACGGAGTTTTTTTTTATTTTTATTGATAGATAATTTTCCAGGGATGGTTTTAGGCTAAATAAAAAAGAAAATTGTAAATTGGTTAAAACATTTGCCCGCCAGATGGCGAAGACGGACATTGCAGCTAGTATTATATACATTTTGCGTTGTTTAAGATGATAAAAAAAAAACTTCTTAATTCTTCTTCTTATTTTTATTTTAAAGATTTATTTAACAAGTATTTTTTTTATTATATACTATGGGTATATAAAAAAAATAAATGTTGGCTTGTCCTGCAAGCGTTTCTAAACTACTGGACAGCGTTTGTTAAAATTCAGAATTTTTGAGCCTCTCATTTAAGAATTCGGAGAGGCGACTATTTTCCCTTGACTCACTACATAAGTGTGTTAAATTTACGAAATTTAAACAGCAAACAGACGGACACTTTATAATTAGGCCTATATAAATTCCAGGTAGTTAATTAAATTCTCTAACACAATTTAAAAAAAAAAAAACAGCCGTTAAGTACTTTAAGAGTTAACAAATCAAGAATTAAAATAATTTTAATTAATTACAAATAATCGAAATTCAATATTATTCTATAAGTAAATTCTATTTAATAAATAATTATGTGTATTAATTAAGATTTTAATTTTTAATTGTTGGTTTGTTTACTTTTTAAGTACTTAACGGATTTTTATGATCTTTTTTTTAAGAGAATTTTCCAGAAAGATATGAATAACATAATTATTAATTAATTTATCAAAAAACTTGATTTCTATTAAATAAAGGTTATTTTCCAAATTTTTTTTTGTTTGTTAGTTGCCATCATTGATTGCTATAACACTTGTAGCTAGAATTAAGTAAAAAAAAAATTCAATAACCTCTTTTCTCTTCTCTCTTGTTATTCATATGTTTTGTTTTTGTTGTTGTTGGTTTTTTTATTATTTTTATTTTAATATAAACTCTTATCAGTTGAAACAATCCATCAGGTGGTTTGGGTTTTTTTTTTTTATTTTATTTATTTTAACATCAATTTAAAGGCGAACAGCTCATAAAGGGAACAGCAAATATGAGAATAAATTTATTTGCAACAATCAAACATTATTAATCAATCTAATAATACAATTCTCATTATTAAAATTTAAAAACAAAACAAAAAAGTAATTATTAATGAAATTTAGTTAATTGTAGTTTTTTAATAAAATTTTTATTATTTAAAAGCATCT
This sequence comes from Euborellia annulipes, assembly GCA_023213315.1. Lineage (NCBI taxonomy): Eukaryota > Metazoa > Arthropoda > Insecta > Dermaptera > Anisolabididae > Euborellia > Euborellia annulipes. Next base: position 20,677 of record JAKCPI010029889.1, on the reverse strand, counting down.
ATATAAATAAATAAATAAAAGTAGAAGCGTTAAGGTTAGAATATCTATAGAATATCAAAAAATTCGAGATTAAACACAAATAAATTTTATTATTTTATTAGAAAATTTTTCAGAAAGTTATTTTCTAAAATTATAAACAACATTTTATTAGTAAATTTTAAATAATTTTATTGCTATTAAATAAAGTTAGAAGAAAAAAAAGTGAAAATTTAATGAGATGTAAATAATAAAATTTAATTTATAAGAAATTTTTTCAACAATCAAATATGCTAATTTATTTATTTTTAAATTTCTAAATTATTTAATTTTTTTTTTTAATAAGCATTAAATAAACAGAATTTCAGAGAATATATAAGCTTATTATTATTATTTTTATTATTATATATATATATTATATGTTTTTTCTTTTGATTTAACCTATATATTAATATAAAATTTATTTCTTTAATAAAAACCCTAAATGAGATGAAAAAAAGTAAAAATTTAATGAGATGTAATTTATAAGAAATTTTTTCAACAATCAAATATTGTTAGGTTAATTATTTATTAAACTTCTAATTATTTAATTTTTTTTTTTTTTGTAATTCATTAATTCATAGAATATATATATATATATTTTTTTTCTTGACTTAGCCAGCCGGCGCCATATATTAATATAAAATTTATCTCTTAAATAAAATCCACAAATGAGAAGAAAAAAAAAAAAGTGAAAATTTAATATTATGAAATTGAGAAATCTTTTTTTTTTTTTTTGTTTTATATTAAATTAAGAAAAGATTTTCCAGAGAAAGTCTAAATAACTTTTATTTCTTTTTTTTTTATCAGAAAATCTCTTCTAATCCAATGTTTCCTTTTTTTTTACCGATGGTGGGGGGATTTTATGGTTTAGTTTGTGTATGTGTATCCGTGTCGGATTGCGGATACAGAGCACGTGTTAGGGATTAAAGTCCTCTCTGTCCCACCCTCTGGAGTCAAAGACACGTTCAGTTTAGTTGAGAGTTCATCCCTCAGGTATCGAACGAACAGCAAAAGCTCGCAAACTAAACCATTAGCCTTCCCTAAAATGCAATGACATTTATTAGCCTTTGGAATTAGGGCTAACTTCACTTCACTCTCTCTCTCTTTAATAGAAAAGATTCTAAAACAAAGAAAGAAATAAAAATATGATATATATTTAATTACTTAACAATCTCTAATTACGATTTAATTAAAATAATTATTTATCATTATTATTAATTTTATTTTTAATTAAATGTTTTAATATTGATCAGAAATAATTAATTTTTAAGGTTATAAAGGAAAGTGAATTCATTTCAAAGAGATGTAGAATGTATATCGCCATTTTGAATTTCTGACGGGCACCGCTTTCTTGATCCCTATTAATTCATTTTTGTATTTGGCCGTTATGCTTAAGTAAATATTTCAATTTTCAATTTTATTCATAAATCGATAAAAAATTATCAAAACATTTACCTTAATTAATATATTAATTATAATTTTTTAAGTTTAATCTTTTTTTTTTTTTTAATTAGACTTTAGTTAAAAATCCGTCATCTGGTGGCGCTCTAAACTAAAACTAAAATCTTATATATCTCCTAAATGTAAAATGATATAAAAAAAATTTTCAAACAAAAGTTGTTCAGAATTTTAAATAGAACAATTTTATATTAGAATTTTATTACGATAAAATTAATAATTAAAAAAAATTTTAATTTACTCCAAAGAGTATAGAAGAAAAAAAATGAAATTTCATCATTTATTTACATAATTAAATTTATTTATTTATTTTTTTTTTTGAGTTAAATTCTCTAATTGGAAGCAACATCAAAAGCATTTTGTTTATTTTATTGATCTTTTCTCTCTTCTTGTCTCATTCGTTAATCTTATGATTGATTGAGTAAATAAATTGATGATCATCTCTCTTTATTAATTGAATAGAAATAAAAGAGAGGGGAAAATATGGGATCTATCAAACATGGAAGGCGTATGACTGGCCAATTTTTTTTTTTTTTTTTTTTTTATCCATCCACGCGAAGGGAATATAAATGGGCCGGGTCAATGCATCGACTAATCGGAAATTTCTTCTTTAATAACAATTGAAAAACAAATTTTGAAAATTAAGAATAAGTAATTTTTATTACTTGTTTTAAAATTGACTATAAATTAAAAAGCAAAAAAATCTGGTAGGAGACTAAACACAACTTGCTACTACCCAAAGTAATATGAAGAGTTTAAAAGAGGTATTGAATTAATATTCTTTTATATTAAACAGAAATATCTAAAATTTCAAAGAAAAATTCAATATACGATATTAATTAATTACATACAACTCTTTCTTGGCCTATCAATTATTTATATTCTTGTCAAGTTGTTATATTCTTTGATTTAAATATAAAAAAAAATGGCGGACTGACGCTATTCTCACCTCGACAAAAAAAATAATGTTTTGAATTATTTACAATAATTTTAAATACAAATGTTGTATATCAATTTAAACAGAAAAATGGCAAGATTTTAAATATATAATAAAAAATATATGTTTTGTGTTAACTTTTGAAGTAAAACACGAGAAAGTTCAGTTCAAAATTTTCAATTCTAAACCGTTGAGAAAGGGTTATATTTTTTTCAAAAAATCTTACTTTAAAAAATATATTGGTCATTAGATGTGTCAAGCATCACTTGGCCAATGTGTGGATGGAGAGATTGGACCAATCCGTTGGCCAATGCTTGAATTTGTCAAAAGTCACTTCAAAGGAACTCTTTCTCAACAAATGTAGTGTTATCTTATCAACTCGATTATTTAATTTTTCATTTGTTTTGATTAGTATTATTTTATTGTATTTTTAAAATTATATAAATTGTAGAGTTTATAGAACTAACAGAATTAGAGATCTTATATCTGGCAGCGAAGAAAATTCAAATGTTGGCTTTGTAATGTTAGAGCCAATATGTGGACACTCATTTGGGATGAATGAAAGAGAGAGAGTCGTCCACATATTGCATCCGAGGTTTCGTCACGCTTGGCATTGCTTAACCGTTGTCGGTCTTCTCCAGGTCTCCCCCCCGGTTTATTTTTTTTTTAATTTTGATTTATTTTTTTATTTGTTTTAATTATTAGTTTTATTTTTGTATATTCTTTATTTAATGGGATTTTTTTTCTCTGTAAATAAAGTAAAAAGGATTGAAGGGATGACGTCATGATGGCAGAAGCAACATTTTCCCCTTTAGAGCCTTACTAACAACGGGAATCTCATTTTATTCAAAAAAATATCCGTCTAGTTTTATATCATTTTTTTTTTAAGAAAGTTTTGCAGTTTTTTTGTTAATTCATGATGTCAATTGAATATCAAACTCGTTAATTAATTATTGGAAAAAATATTTAAAAAAAAAAGAGTTATTATATTTTAATAATACCCTCCTCTAACTAAACTTTATTTATTTATTTTATATTCAAAAACAAAAAGTTTAGTGATAGACAAAATAAAAAAATAAAAGTTTTAATTATAACCTATAACAAATTTAATAGATGAAATAAAATTAGAAAAACTTTTCCGTCAGCTAAATGTAATTCCTTTTATTCAAATTTTATCGAATTCAATTTTTTTTTTTCTAATTGTTTTTGTTTAAATATTCTGAAAGTAGATGTTCTCCCGAGTAAAATGATACGTCACACTTATATCTTTGTTAAAAATATTATTTCAAGTTGCACTTGGAGCATTTCTCTTAACGAAATCAAAAGCCAATTAACATCTAATTATGCAACAATGAATACGAGATTTAATTAATTTTTTTTTATTTATTATTATAACAAAATATTTTTAATTTATAAAATTAAATTTCTTAATTAAATTAAAAAATATTTAATTTAATAATTGATTTATTATATTTAAATCACGCATTTATTATTTAATTAATATAAAATTTGAAAATTAATAGAGAACTTCTCCAAGTGCAACTTAAAATAATATTTTAACAAAGACAAATTTAAAAAATTAATTAAATCTCGTATTAATTATTCTATAATTAAATGTTAATTTGACTTTTGATTTGAAATGCTCCAAGTGCAACTTGAAATAATTTTTTAAACAAAAGTATAAGTGTGACATATCATTTTACTCGGGAGAATCGTCTAGATTCAGAATATATAAACAAAAACTATAGTAAAAATAATCTATAACAAATTTAATAGATGAAATAAAATTAGAAAACTTTCCGCCAGCTAAATGTAATAATTTAATTCCTTTTATTCAAATTTTAAATAAAAAATAATAAATTGTCACAAATATGAGATGCAATTTTTTTTTCTTTAATAATATTTAGTTTTTGTTTAAATATTCTGAAAGTAGACGTTCTCCCGAGTAAAATGATATGTCACACTTATATCTTTGTTAAAAATATTATTTCAAGTTGCCCTTAGAGCATCTCTAATTATTAAAATTTTATATTAATCAAATAATAAAATTTAAATATAATAGATCAATTATTAAATTAAATCTTTTTTTAATTTAATTAATAAATTATAAATTATAAATTTTTGTTATTAAAAAAATTAATTAAATCTCGTATTAATTATTCTATAATTAAATATTAATTGGACTTTTGATTTGAAATGCTCCAAGTGCAACTTGAAATAGTTTTTTAAACAAAAGTATAAGTGTGACATATCATTTTACTCGGGAGAATCTCTAGATTCAGAATAAATAAACGAAAAAAGTATATTATTAAAGCAAAAAAAATATAGTACCCCTTTTAGTGGCTCGGAAATCATCCAGTTTTTGGTATATTTAAAAAAAAATCAACTATCATTTAATTCAACTGAGGTTTAACTTCTTTCTCGCTTCGCATCTGTCAATTGACAGTTCTATAGAATAAAAACAATAAATATTTATCTTTAAAAAAAAAAACGTAATAAAAATCGTCTAAATCGATATTGCGCGACGTCTCCCTTAAATAATGTCTTTTACACTTAAAATGGCGATTTATTTTTATTTAATGGATTGATTGAGTGAGTGAATAAACGAGTCAGAGATATAGGAATAAAAATAAATAACAATCAATGGAAAAGAAATGAGAGAGACAACAACAACAACAACAACAAAAATTTTTATTACTTGTTTTAAAACTATGACTATAAATTAAAAACAAAAAAAAATCTGGTGTGTGACTAAACACAACTTGCTACTACGAAAAGTAATGGGAAGTTTTTAAAAGAGATATTGAATTAATATTCTTTTATTTTAAACAAAATATAAAATTTCAAGAGAAATTCAATATAACGATATTAATTAATTACATACAACTCTTTCTTTGCATATCAATATTAATATTCTTGTCAAGTTGTTATATTCTTTGATTTAAATATAAAAAAAAATGGTGGACTGACGCTATTCTCACCTCGACAAAAAAAATAATGTTTTGAATTATTTACAATAATTTTAAATACAAATGTTGTATATCAATTTAAACAGAAAAATGGCAAGATTTTAAATATATAATAATAAAAAATATGTATTGTTTTGAAGTAAAATAGTAGAAAGTTCAGTTCAAAATTTTAAATTCTAAACCGTTGAGAAAAGCTTAATTTTTTTTTTTCAAAAATCATATCTATACGATTTAAAAAATAAATTGGTCATTAAATGTGTAATTTTCCCATTCACAGACACATACACACAGTCTTTTCGGCAACTCAGGCCATTTATTTAAGGGGCAGCGGGAGCGAAGTGGTTACTCATGTTTTTCCCGATAAGATGGCGTTGTGTGTCATAAAATGTATGCCCAAAAATCAAGTAATTCAAAAGTTTGCCAAGAGATGTCAGAATGGTAGCTAATAATATTTAATGCATTTGGTTGATTTTCATTTATCTTTTAACAATAAATACTTTATAAATGTTATTATATATTATGTATCTTTTATAAAAGCATAAAAACATATAAATATAGGTCAGATATAGGCTATTAGGGGATCGTCTGTTAGACTAGCCTGCCATCTATTGCAAGAATGCTGAACTAATTTGACAGTTGATTTTTAAATAAATCATCTAAGCTTATTTTAAAAATTTCTTAATTAATATGTGATTAATAATAACAATAAATTCATTTTTAAGTTTAAAAAAATTAAAGATTATTGGGACAGATTGTTTTTTTTTTGTATTTGCTTGATAACAAAAAATTAATTACGATAATTTTTTAATAAGTCATTAAAAAAATTATAGCTCGATGTCCCAATAATCTCTTATGAATTTAATTCATTTAAAAAAAAACGCATTGAAAAATTCCTTATAATAGTCTAGTTTTTTTTTTTTTTTTTTTTTTTTTTTTTTTAAGTACGTTTAGACGTCGCTCCTGAACCCTCTTAAGCCTTTAAACAATACCCGTTATTTGTAAATATATCAATTAGGGGTCCAGGCATTCCTATTTAAGCCATTTGGTATCCAAATGGCATAAATAAAATCATAAGACGGCCTGGGATCCGAACACTCGACCCTTGGTATACAAGCAGGCGCGCTACCAACTACACCAAGCCCGAGGGCAACCTCTGTTTTTTAGGGAATAGACCTTATAATTGGTTATATGATCTAATTTTAATAAATTCCTTAATATATAATATTTCAACTATTGATAGAACCAACGGTTAATAAATAGTTAATTTTTGAAACTTTTTAAATATTTAAAATAAAATTAAAGGCGCGATTTTTAAAAATTCTACGGCGGGAATTTTGAAAATCCTTTATAATTTTATATTAAAACTAGACGCAAAGCCCCGCCTTCGGCGGGGCTTTTTGTCTAGCCAGGGGGCTATGCCGGTACATACATTTTCCCTTTTCATTTTTATATATAGAGATTATTTTAACGGTTAATTATTCGTGAACTTAATATTTTTTGTGAATCATATCCTTTCCGGGACTCTCCCGATACACAGACAAAAAATCTACGCCGATATTTTAGAATTCAAAATGTAAATAAATAAATAAAAAATCGTAAACATGGGTAAATATTTATATTTTGTTACCATGGCAACCATTTTTCCTAATTTTTATTTTTTCTTATTTTAACGGTTAATTCCTCATTAACTTATTGTTATTTGTGAAACAAAACCTGTCCGGGATTCTCACAAACATACACAAAAAATTTCATCAAAATCGGTTCAGTCGTTTAGGAGGAGTTCAGTCAGATACACACGTACAGAAGAATTATATATATAAAGAAGAAGAAGACAACAATAAATAAAATAGAATTTTTGGAGGGGGCGGGGGGGCAAAAGTTTGAATATCTCTTTCCTGTTACGTATAACAAAGCAGCAAATAATAATTTTATAACCTCATTTATTTATTTGTCTCTCTTCATTTTAAAGCAGCTTCTAAATAATCATGAAACCAACCAACGAGAGACAACAACAAAGCGTCAATTTGATTTTCACACACACACACACTCACACACATATATACTTATATACAAAATCCAATTGGGAATTTAACCATTCAAAAAAACAAAAAAAAAAACAAATTCCCTCTCTCTTGTGATTTATAATATTTTTATTTTTCAAACAACCTTTTTTTTATTATTTATACTATTTGACTCTCAATCCAATTGTAGATACAATAGATGAAAAATTTCCTCCTCTGTTGCCACATAGAAGAAGAAAAAAAAATCATCTCTCATAGGGATTGACTGTTTCGTCTTTTACTCCTTCCCACCACCTTTATTTATCAAAAATATTTTTGAAATAAAATAAATAAATAAACTATATTTTTTTTTTAAATTATTATTAATCAAATAACTAGTAAAAAAAAAAATTAGTTGGTGTGAATCGACACATCACATAATCAATTTTTTTTTTTTCTAAATATATAATTTAATATAGAAAATTTGCAATCTATAAAAATGGAAATAAAAAAAAAAAAAAACAGTTGGAGGGACTAAACTCATCATATAACATTCTAATCAATTTCAATTTCATTTAAATAAACTATAGTTGGCGTGAATCAACATATCTCACAACATTTAAATAAACTGGTTGGCGTGAATCAACACATCTCACAACATTTAAATAAAGTGGTTGGCGTGAATCAACACATCTCACAACATTTAAATAAAGTAGTTGGCGTGAATCAACACATCTCACAACATTTTAATTAATTTCAATTTCATCTAAATAAACTAGTTGGCGTGAATCAACACATCTCACAACATTCTAATTAATATCAATTTCATTTAAATAAACTATAGTTGGCGTGAATCAACACATCTCACAACATTCTAATAAACTAGTTAGCGTGAATCAACACATCTAACAACATTCTAATTAATTTCAATTTCATTTAAATATTTAATTAATAAATCAAACGCTTCTAAGAATATATTAAAAAGACAAACATACAAATTGTTAAATAAAAAATTTAAAAAAAAAAATCTAGTTGGAGTAAATGAATTCAATCACATAACATTTCAATTTTTTTTTTTTTTCTAAATAGGAGTATAATGAAGAATATGGCTGTTTAATTTAATAAAGATAGCGGATTGAAGCCAGAAAAAATAAAATAAAATTTTTCTTTATTTGATTGTCAACGTTTCGAACGCAAGTCGTGTCCTTTCTCAGGACCTATGATCAATCAAGACATAAATAATTATAATAAAGCAAATGGTTAATTTCTAAATATATATCTATTTTATTAATATAAATATTAAGAAAAAATTACAAATATAGTCTAAGAATACACAAAAAATAATTTGTTGGTGTGAATCAACACATCACACAACATTTTCTTTAAGATTTTTATTATTAATTATGAAAAATAAGTTCTATGAATATAACAATATAAAAAAATTTAAAACTCAAAGAGTATCGTGAAAAAAAGAAAAATTAATTTCTGTGACATAATCTACCAACAACTGTGATATAAATTCATAATAAATCAACATTTTATATTCAACGCTTGGGGCTGGCTGATACAAAAAAAAAAAAAAACTAGTCGGTTTGATTCAACACATTTCATGACATGTCTACTTTTTTTTATTTATTTATTTATTCTTTTGGTTTGCCGATTTTTTTTTTTTTTGCATACATTTGTAAGTTTTCACTCTCTTGTTTTTTGAGATATACGACGTTTATATTTAATGAAAATTAAAAAAAAAAAAAAAAAATATGAAAAACGGAAATGGAAGTGTTGATGACGTAATATTTTATATTCTTTGACATCCAATAATCAAATTAATATTAGAGAGAGACAGTGAGAGTATGTGTGAAATTGAACATGTCAAATACAAATTCAATAAAAAATAAATAAATAAATAAATAAACAGAGACATGGAGAGATAGATAGCAAGCAAATTTTATTTATAGGTTATGTATGATAGCTTAATATTGAAAATAAACAAGAGTGAAGTTAACAATTTAATTTTAATTAAGAAATATTTACGTATTTTTTGAATACCAAATAGTGCATGGAGAATTTGTATCGTAATCGGTTTAAAGACTATGCCGAAAAGATTTTAGCATTACGTTTACTGGTAAGTTACGTTCGTGTACGCATTATCTTTTTAATTTGACATATATATATAGGACTATATATATTCTACATCTCTTGGAATTCAGTTCAATTCCTTTCTTAACCTCAGAAATTAATCTCATTTATTTTAAATAAGAACATTTTTATATAATTGAATTTTAAAAATATATAAGAAATATGATTCTTTCTATAATGTTTTATTTATTATATATTGTTTTAAAAAATTTAAATCAATATTTAATTTAAAATTTTTATCTTTTACAGACTTGCTCGAATTATTATTCTGACGTTGTTATCTCATCTAAGAAGATGCTCTCATCGTCTGGTCCATGTATAACAAGAGAACAGAAAGAGATTTAATTTTTAAGAATAGTCTAAATTAAATAAAAAAGAAATTAATTACAATAATTATATTGTTAAAAATAATTTATCAATTATTGGTCCAAACAATTGTTGCAATTAGAATTAAATTATTTTAGACCTATTATTGTCTAATAATAACGATCAAATTAGTCAAATTAAATACTTTATTCATTTTATTTACTAAATTCATTTTTTTTTTTAATTATTTTAATTGATATATACATTTTGAATAAACATTAATTATTTTTTTGATTTTTTTTTTTTTTGTCTTATTATGGGAAGTTTTTCATCTTTATCTGTCTAGTTAGGTACTATTTTTTGTTTTTCATTTACGTCGATTGTTTTTACTTACTTACCTGAAATGAATGAATGAATGAATAACTCCCTTCTTCTAACATCAACAACAACAACAACAACAAAGTTTTAAAGTGGATAGGACATTTATTAAGGGGATAAAACGACTTTTCGTAAATTGTATATTCATTGAGTTGGTCTTCTCTGGCAACTACAACAACAACAACAACAAACACCTTAAACTGTAACTAATTTATTATAAACTGGTACGTAATGAAATTTAATTATAAACTTTTTAGAAGCTTATGGATTTTTCATAAATTTTTCCTTGTTTTTTCACGAGGATTCATGATTAAATTTAAACTATCAACCGAAGGCTCTAGTTGAATCAATAATATTATTCAATAATTTTTAATAAATCTTTGAAACTTATAACCTTTAATTTCTAAAATTTACTTCATATAATAAAAAATGAGATTAACAAATCATCGCCAATGTGTACCAACATGCTCCAACATATACTACTCAAGACAACATCATTCACGCAAAAAACAATACATTAAAAAAAATTCACCGCTGTAGGACAGGCCAATTATTATTATTATTCATTTTGGAAGTTTTATAAAATTGTCAACAAATATTTAAGGATTAACTAAGCAAACCAGGAGATAGATGTAGATTTTTATTTCCTTTAAAGAATAGATATACAAATTATATTAAAAGTATAAAAGAATATTCTAAAGAGAAGTATTATTTCAAAGGTTTTTTTTTTTTTTGTTATTTAATTGAAATGATTAAAACAAAAAAAAAGTTTGCACTCTTTCTTTCTGAACAAAGGAAAAAGAACTCTAAGGGCATTTTTTTTCTTTTGATCAGGATAAAAATTTACAAATTTTTTAAATTTCTCTTATTGTTGGATATAGGGCCTACTGGTACTATATCTATTATTTAGTTTTTTTTTTTTTAATTTTTAAAAAATATATAGGAATTAAACTCTTTTTTTCTTCCCATATTTTGTCATTTTTGTAAAATATAAGAGGGAATTATTACGAAAGCAAAACAAGAAAAAAATTAATAATTTCATTTATCAAATAAAAAAGAATAAAGTTTTAATTATTTAATTTGACTAATTAGCTCGTTATTATTTAACAACAATACGAGTAAAATAATTTGATTTTAATATTTTCATTCTAATTAATATTTTGTTGTGAGCCAGAATTGATTGATTATTATTATTATTATTAACAATAAAGCTAATTAAGAGAATTTTTAGCTTTAGGAGTAATTAATAATTTAAAAAAAAAACTGAAAAAATAATTATAATTATTTTTTTACTTTGTAAAATAATTTTGAAAGAATTAAATTTCTGAAAAGATTAAATTAATTAAAGAAATAAAATAATGTGTATTCTTGCATAAATAAATGAAAATGAGCAATTGTAAAGTTAGTAACGGTTGATTTGAACTTATTTCAAAGAGATGTAGAGTATATATATACACATGTATATAGGCCTATAATAATCTTGGGAATTGAAACGATAATTAATATTAAATTGCTAACTTTAAGTTTGTTTATTTTTCTTGTCAGCCATCTTGATTGATATCGCAACAATTTCTTTGAATTCTGTAGTTTAAAAAAATCAAAAAATATAGCTAGTTTCCCAATTTGAATATTTTAATATACATGATTTTATTAACTTTTTTTTTACATTGAATAGAAACCATACAAAAAAAAATAAAAAAAGTTAAGTGACCTTTTAAATACTAGCCTATATATATGCATTGGAAAAGAAAGTTTTAGCTACAAAAAAAAAAAAAAAAAAGTGCTATCTACTCTCAACGAAAATCTATACATAGCCCCCTCAAAGAGAGCTCTTTCTTTTCTTTCTTTCTTTTACTTAATGGTGTCACACACCACACACATTGAGAAAATAAATTGAAATAAAATCAAGGGAATTAATCGAAGTAGTGTATATACATGAAAATTTCAATTTCCCATGTAATGCGCGATTTTTTTTTTTTTTTTTATTTATTATTTAGTAATAAGATAATTAATTTAATAGAATAGAATTTCTATATTATTTTACAAAATTTTCATTATATAATAAAAAATGAGATTAACAAACCAATTCCAATACTGTAGGACAGGCCAATATATATATACAATATTTCATTCTAACATTTAAAAAAAAAAAAACTAAGTCATCCATCAACACCAACATTCACAACTGCAGGACAGGCCAACATAGATATATATATATAAATATTCATTCTAGATGTTTTTTTATAAAAGCTACAAGTGTGATCGGCAGCGAAGCTCCCAGGCCCCCTTCCGCCGTATTTTTTTAGGACTTAACCTCTTCTTTTATGACTTATGACTCGTTTTAGGGCTTTTTTTTTTTTGCTCCGGCCTCTCCTTTCCTTTTTTGAAATTGCTAAATAGAAAACAACGAAGAATCAAAATGCCCACAAAAATATAAGGTTTTTGACACTGCTAAATATTTTCAAAGCCAACTAACTGGGCTTATAGAAAAATGATCAGAAATAATATATTTACAACTCCTTTATGATTCATCCATTTTAATGGGTCGTTTTGATAACTTACCTACCCCAACATTAAAATAGCCTCCCTATGGGGGGGTTTGTCCTTCAGCTATTTTAATGCTGAAGGACAAACACCATGTATTTCCCCATAGGGAGGCTATTTTAATGTTGGGGTAGGTAAGTTATCAAAAAGACTCATAGTTCAGAATCTCGCCATGCAGAGCGCATATTAAATAAATTACTTTAAATTTAATAGTTAACGGAAGGTTGCAAACCAGCTTAAATTATTAGATTTCTTTTTCCCCCCGATTGAAGCAATATGATTGAAAATAAAAATAAAAAAAGACGGATGAGATAAAGAAAGAATGAATGAAGAAGAAGCCTCTTCTTTTATAATAGAGTGTGTGGATAGATAGAGATATTGAAATGTCAATAATTTATCATCTCACACTCCTTTCTCTCTGTTTATTATTATTATTATACAATAAATATCGAGCAAACTAGAAATATATATATATATGATTGATTATAGGTTACCACGTATGACGTCATTTAAAAGATTTTCTTCTTTTCATCGTTCAATAAAATCCTGTATTTTATAATAACATTAAAATGAAATGATTTGGTCCAATGCTAAGATTAAATGTACTTAATTATTGCAGCTAAAGATTTAGTACAGTTTTTTTATTTGAAGTATATATTTTTAATTCTTTTTATTTATTAATTTATTAATACCAATAATAAACTAAAGACAATTGTTAAAACAATTAAAAAAAATAAATAAACATAAACATATTTAAAATGGCGATATACATTCTACGTCTCTTGGAAATTTAAATCAATTCCTCATGAAATTGTTTATTTAAATTATTATTATAAAATTGTAATTATTTTTAATTTTAATTATTATTATTATTATCAAAAAATATTGTGAAATTTATTCAATAAACAAATAATTATTTTTTTCTCTTTTAACCTTAAAATTTATAATTTACATTTTAATTTTAATATCTGTTTATTTAGCAATTTAGACTAAATAATTTAAAATACAGTTTTTTTTTTTTTTGAAAAATTTTATTTTCAAAAAAAAAAAAAAATCTGGTGTGACTGGCGCACAGCACACAACTTTCTCTTACCTTCGGTAATCGAAAGTTGTGTACTGTGCTTGTCACACCAGATTTTTTGTGTCGACATAGATTTAGTTCCCGGCAGTAAGGAATATTTGAATTCAGATGTAAAATTTATAAGTATGGGAAAATATTTATATTTTGTTACCATGGCAACCATTTCTCCTATCTTTCCTATGAAACACAAGAGTAAAGTGTGCTTCAAACAATTTTGAGGGCAAAACGAGAATATACATTTGAAAGAGCATCTAAAAAATAATTGATTTTTGAATTTTAATCAAAATCGTTAGAGCGAATTTTGAGAAAATCGAAAAAAACTGAAAAAGTACATCAGTAAAGTACTAGTACTCTTTGGCCGATTTTGATTAAAAGCTTATTTTTCCGGTCCCGGGGGGTGTTTAACTTAAATATAAAATTTAAACCTCCTAGCTCAATTCCTTCATGCTTAAAATTGAACACACACACACACACCCACCCACACACACACACACCCACCCACCCACACACAGAGAGACCATGTCGCGAAAACCACTTTTTTGGATCCAGGGGACCTCAAAACGTGAAGATCCATCAAAATCTCGACATCGAATTTTTGACATGAATCCAATACTTTCTCTCTATATATATATTACATATATACATAGGTAAGAGAAAGTAAAAAGAAAAGGTGATAATCTTGCCATTTTTACTTTCTCTTACCTCTATATATATGTTAATATATAGAGAGAGAAAGTATTGGATTCATGTCAAAAATTCGATGTCGAGATTTTGATGGATCTTCACGTTTTGAGGTCCCCTGAATCCAAAAAAGTGGTTTTCGCGACATGGTCTGTCTGTGTGTCTGTGTGTCTGTGTGTCTGTGTGTCTGTGTGTGTGTGTGTGTTCAATTTTAAGCATGAAGGAATTGAGCTATGAGGTTGAAATTTTATATTTAAGTTAAACACCTCCCGGGACCGGAAAAATAAGCTTTTAATCAAAATCGGCCAAAGAGTACTAGTACTTTACTGATGTACTTTTTCAGTTTTTTTCGATTTTCTCAAAATTCGCTCTAACGATTTTGATTAAAATTCAAAAATCAATTATTTTTTAGATGCTCTTTCAAATGTATATTCTCGTTTTGCCCACAAAATTGTTTGAAGCACACTTTACTCTTGTGCTTCATAGAGAAGATAGGAGAAATGGTTGCCATGGTAACAAAATATAAATATTTTCACATACTTATAAATTTTACATCTGAATTCAAATATTCCTTACTGCCGGGAACTAAATACATGTCGACACAAAAAATCTGGTGTGACAAGCACAGTACACAACTTTCGATTACCGAAGGTAAGAGAAAGTTGTGTGCTGTGCGCCAGTCACACCAGATTTTTCTGATTAAAATGATTAATACTTGTATTTAAATTTTTTATAATTAGTTAAAAAAAAAAAATTTCGTTGAGGTTAGAACAGCGTCGATCCGCCATTTTTTTTTTTTTTTTTTTTGCCAAAATGAATGATACAACAAAGACAAAGAATATAATTAAACGACCTTAATCGCAGAGAACCAAAATATTGTGTATATATATACTCTAGATCTCTTTGAAATAAATTCAACTTTTAATTAATCTCATAAAATTGATTATTTAAATTAAAGAAATTTTAATTATTTTTATTTAATTATTACCGAAGAAATATTGTGAAATTTATTTAATTAATTAATAATATAATAATATTTTTCTCTTTAAATCTTAATGAATGAGAGAATTAAAAAAAAAAAATCTTAATTCATGACATGACATGCATCCCAAAATCCATCCAACATAGACAGAACAGACAATACCTAATTTTGTTATTAGGCTGGTTTAATTTGTAACCCTTGACAATCCAGTTCATGGGCCAAGTGGAACTCTCTCTCTCTCTCATTTAATATTATATATCAAGTGTGTGTGTGTGTGTGTGTGTGTGTGCGTGTCGAAAATCGATCGGTCGTTTTAAAGTACCATCAAAATCGCAAGAGCAGCCAGATCTCTCTCTTCAGGGGTCATTTGTCTTGTTATTGGCGCTTAGCCCAGATTATAAGAGCGACAAACACTTGAGAAACGTTCTAACCTCTCTCTTTCTTGCCAAAGAATAGATAAACCACCAAACGTAAAAATCGAGTCTAAACATTAATTACTGTAGTTTCAAAAAAGCGAACCAACCAAACAATGGAATAGCACGAATAGATTCAAATATGGAGTGAATCAGCCTCTTTGATCATTGCATATAAAAAAAAAATGGCCGACCTATCCCATCTCAGCGAAAAAAATAATTTTTAAAAATATTTACAACAAATTTAAAAACTAGAATTTTATTTCATTTGAATCAGAAAAATGGCAAGATTTAGAATATATAACTGTTTTTTGTATTTGTCTGATAATACAATACAACAAAAAAAGATTTAATTTACTTTTCTATTTATTTTATTATGTTAGCTCCCAAAGAGGCAATAAAAAGAAATTTTCGTTGTTGTTGTTGTTATTATTAAGAACTCTTTAAAAGTTTTTCTCGCCCTTTTTTTTTGTCTCTTCCTGAATTTTATTATACCAATTCACGCTCAATAAAAGGTTATAAGCCATAGATAGAGCTGTTAACGAATTATCCCAATGGGAGTTGTATTCGCAAAAGCATTCTCTTGTCAAAAAAAAAAATAAGTAAATAAATATTTAAATATTCTCATGTAATTTAAAATTTTTGAAATCCTTTGGGCTTACATATTAAAGATTTAATATTGTTTATAATAACCAAAAAAAAAAAAAAAAAGTTCAAGTCAAATTCATTTAATTTATGAGATGACAAATTTAATATACAATTTAAGTTATTTAATTTTGTTTTTTATTTGTTTCTCATTTAATTATTTCTTTATTTGTATAGTAATACAATCTATTAAATAAATAATATTAACAACAATAAAATTTTAATTATTAGAATATAATTTCAACAATTAATTGTTTTTTATTATTTTATAATTTAAAATGAAATTTTAATAATTATGGAATAACCTAAAAACTCGCGATTCGAAAAATTAAATACAAATCAATGAGACCTAGAATATATATCACAATAAAAAGAATATAAATATGTAATTAATTATTTTAATAATGCATTTTAGTTATTAATTTAATAAAAGACTTTTTTAATAAAATAAACGCCTGAAAGTTAGACAACCAGAAAAAGTTTCTTGCTCTTTATTCAAGTGACTTTCAGTTGGTTTTAAATTTTAATTCACACATATTTAACCTATCTAAAAAAAAATTAATTTAAATCTGAAATTTCATATAGGCCTATTAAATTTATTAAAAAGAGAATTCATGAAGAAGAGAATTAAATTTTTTTTGTTTCTATTTTATTCGTTTTATGATTTTGGATTATTTTAAAAAAGAAGAGAAAATTATTAATCTAATAATTAATTTAATATTAAAACAGCTGAAGGACAAACACCAGTATTTCTCCCATGGGGAGGCTATTTTAATGTTGGGGTAGGTAAGTTATCAAAACGACCCATTGAATTTCTTATTAAAATTAAAAAAAAAAAAAAATTATTATTAAAGAAATCTCTAAATTTCGAAGAGATGTATTGATATAAGATTAAAAAAGTAAAAAAAGAAAAAGAATAAAATTGCTTATAATATAATATAAGTATAAAATAATCCAGAAATTAATTCTAATTTATTAATTTAAATATCGTATTTCATTTGTTATTATTGATAAAATCAAGTTGAATCTTTTTCAAAGAGATGTAGAATATATATAAATATATATCTTTGACTTAACCTTTTTCTCTATTATATTAAAATGAAATTTCAGTAGATAGACTACTCATATCAATTAATGTTATCAAAAGCCTTTTCAGATTCTTTGAATAATTTAAAAATGTTTTAAAATAAAATTTTTTTTTAAGAAATTCAAATATAGATCTAAAATGTCTCGGTAAGTGAAAAAATAAAATTTATTAATACCATATTTTAGATATTTCACTTTTAGTCAAAGTTCAATTTAATTGCCGTTCTCTTTAGAGACCTGTCATTGAGAGTTGGAGAATGTGACGTAGATGGAGTCCACTAATATATTCATAGAAAGATGAATTTGAATTAAACGCTGGCAATTTTCTATTCCTTAGGGTATGTATGGCAAAGGGAATTTCATCACATAGATATTTCGTTATTGAATATTAACATAACTTCTAAATGAAGCTATGCTGAAATGTTAGTAAATAATAAAAGCCCTAAAAAAAAAAAAAAATATTGATTCACTGGCTGGGGGACTAAAAATTTATTGTTTTAATATATGGAAAAAAATGTCATCCAGAAAAGAAAACAGAGAAATAAAAAATAGATGAACAACCTTTATGAATCAATCCATTTTAGTAGTTTAGAGTTTCGCCATGTAGAGCGCTTATGAGCAAAAACAATAAATAGATATTAATTTTTAATTATTTGAAGAGTTAATAGATTAAAATGAAAAAAAATTGAAATTTAGAAAAAAGTTAATTTGAAAATTCCTTAAATACTGAATGTAACGATTAATGGAATGCAATAATATGTCAATCTGACAGCTGTCATTTGTTTGGTTATAAAGAGGTTATTTCTCTAAATTTAAGAAAAAAAATCGGCCATGTTTGTTTTGATTAGAATGAAAGAGTGTTCAAATTGAAAATAAATAAATACTTAAATGTAATAATAAAATGTTAGATTATAAAAGAGAAAAATTAAAAAAGTAAAGAAACTAAATGGGAAATTCGGATAAATCTTATTAAATAGAGATTATTAATATCGTTGCGGTATAATTTTGATATAAATAACATACAATTTATTTTTATATTTTTCCTTCCGTTTTTTTTTTTTTTTTTGTTTCACCTTAAGTTTAGTTTCCAAATAGATATTAGATAACTTTTCTCTCTCATTTCTTTACACCCACACACACAGGGACTAAATAATATTGAGAAAAGATGGTATAAAAAAAAAAAAACATCAAAGCCCGTTCTTTTCCTTCACAGCTTTAATATAAAATAAAACGCGAACGTCTATTGTCAAACAAGATTTCGTTTTTCACACTTTATTACTAGAATATAGTTCAAAACAATGGCGTGGCCAATATGCAACCGTTAAGAATATTAAACTTGTTGATTTTTTAAAAAGAAAAATTTATATTTTAAATCTTGCCATTTTTCTGATTAAAATGATATATAATATTTGTATTTAAATTTTTTGTAATTAATTTTAAAATATATTTTTTTCGTTGAGGTGAGAACGGCGTCAGTCCGCCATTTTTTTTTTAATGCCAAAATACAATAAAGACAAAGAATATGATTAAGTAGATTTAATTATTCTCTTTAATTCTTCACAAATTATATCCCGCAAAAATAAAATAACCAAAAGAATAAAAGCTTGTATTTATTAAAGAACAATAAAAAAGGTAATTTTATTAATTTTCACTTTTACTAAATTATTGAAACAATATATCTTAAATTGTAAAATAAAAAAAAAATATTAAATGTTATAATCTGAAAATCCTTTTTATCTCATAAACTATAAAGCCGGGTCCACACTATGTAACAAAACAGGAAACATAACAAGTTAAGTAACAAATTTGTTGTACCACTTTGTTTTATAACTTGTTAAATAATAGCAGAGACATCCAGACCATGTAACAAAACAAAATGAGTAGGACCTATGTGGAAGCTGCTATTTAGTATTTAGTAATTAAAATGACCTCAAACGTAGAGGAAGTGATTTTGGCAGAAGCAGCTTGCGTGATTTTATGTAGGCGGCGGGGAAATAATCGAAGATTTTGGGTACGGCCATCGTTAAGAGCTCGAGGCACATATAGTGGGACAGCTCTTTTACATGATTTAACAATGGATGACGTTGACCCATTGTCAGGAAACATTACATGTGACGGTAGTTTTAAAAACTTCCTCAGGATGACAAGTTCTGATTTTGATTTTCTTATAAATGAAATTGGCCATAAAATAGGCAAAAAAGACACAACCTTTCGAGATGCAATATGCAGATTTAATAACAAGTGAACAAGTGTGGACGAGTCGCAGCGTGTTATAAAACCAAGTTTTATAACTTTCTTTGATCTTTACCGACACTTGGTGGATAACATAAAACTTGTAATATAACAAGAAAATTGTTGTATCACATTGTAATTTATAACATTTTTACTTGAATTTCTCTAACAAGTTATAATACTTTGTCATATAACCTGTTTTGTTACATAGTGTGGACCCGGCTTAAGAAATGTAAAAAATTGTTTCAAACAAAATTTGTTCAGAATTTTATATAGAACAATTTCGTATTTGAATGTTATTTTGTTAAAATCAATATTTGAGGAGATATTTTGATCTGTCTGTTTGAAAAGTTGCTCATAAACCGATAATATATTTCTTTTAAAATAAATACAAAATATTTGCGATAATTTAGAAATAATAAATTTAATTTTTAATTCATCCTATAGATGGCGCTGATCTAAAATTAAAATCCTCTATATTTCCTAAACAATAAGAGATATAAAAAATGGTTTCAAACAAAATTTGTTCAGAATTATAAATAGAATAATTTTGTATATAAGTATTTTTGGATAAACTTAATAATTAAGAAGATATTGATTATAATAAAAAAAATATCTTTTTTTATTGTTACCAAAAGTTGACTGTCAGTTTTAGTTCTTGATTAAATGGTTAAATATAAAATTTTATTTAAATCCATTGAACCGTATTCATCTCTCTTTTCTTCTATACAATCTAAAAGTATAAATATCCATCATTCAAAATTTTGATCAAAGAAAGAAAAATTCTATTATTTTAAATTTTTTTTTT
>JAKCPI010029888.1:0-23982 GCA_023213315.1 Euborellia annulipes | reverse complement strand
TAATAGCCTATATCTGGCCTATATTTATATATTTTATGCTTTTATAAAAGATAAAAGACAGATAATATATAATAACATTTATAAAGTATTTATTATTAAAAGATCAATGAAAATCAACCAAATGCATTAAATATTATTAGCTACCATCCTGACATCTCTTGGCAAATTTTTGAATTACTTGATTTTTGGGCATACTTTTGTATACTGCCATCTTATCGGGAAAAACATGCGTAACCACTTCACGCTCCAGAACCCCCTTAAGTGATCAAATATATCTGTTCCTAATAAAAGACACCCAAAATTCTGGTTTTGTTTTCCTGTTGGGAAAATAGTAATATTTTTTCTTTGGGTTCAAAAACACGACCTTTCGAAAGCCATCTTACTTCGGTATGATTTAAAACCCGTTGTCAGATTTCGCGGCACCCTTGTGACGTACTTGCCTCACCCACTTTGAGAATCACTGCTTTAAATAAATAATAGTGTACCGTATATATATATATGCAGTAATTAAATGTTGCTATTTTTTCAGATTTCTCTGAGTGCTGATGCCTCATATATCTCTTTAATTTCATATCCATTAGAAAATTTTAAAAAAGAACTTTCTGCTCACTTTATGGAATTTCTTGCCACAAAAGAGATGTTTGTCTATACATGAATTTTCTTACACATTTTGGACTAAATGGAAACGAATCTGTACACTGGTTGATGTTGAAAGAAATTTTATACATTTGGTATGAGTTTATTATTCTTTTGTTTATTTTCTATTTAGATTTGAAATAATATTAAAAAAATTTAGGTGGATATTTCGAGAGAGAAGAACACAATTAAAATGACAAACCTATTAATATTTTCTTGGGAAGTGAATCAAATGCTTTTGATGAATTTAGGCATCATACCTATTATGTCCTTCAATGACATTTATTTGAAAAGGTATTGGCGTTAAAGGAATTTTCTTTTCCCTCCCCTTCCCCCCACCCAACGAATCCTTTTTGTCCCACTTCCTTGAGAACTTCCTAAATTGGTCTTTCTTCCTTCTTCCCCTATCCGTACTAGAATGCTAAACTTAGCAATTTAATTATTCTAATGATAAAATTATTATTATTTTTTAAAATAATTACACTGTTTAATAAAATGTATTCTTGATTGTTTAAAGATTTGGCAAAGGGTTCAACATAAACATTTATGGCTTCACTAATCTGCGAGCTCTTTTGTCTGCCATCCCAGAAGCAATACAAATAAATGGCAAAGGAAAAGTTTCCTTTATCAAATGGAACTCAAATTTTGAAGGCAAGTTGCTTAAATTTTTAATTACCCCCTCCCCCGTGACCGTGAGAGCTTACTTATTTGTTAGAGATATTGACAAATGTCAATATTAATAATCTTGAAAACAAAGGGAGCGGGTTCGGACCGCAGGCAGTCGAAAAACAGTTATTAGCCGATTCAGAAGCTGGTTACTCTAGGCGGCAAGAGATGGCGTTAGTTCTGCCCATAGGAAACAAGTATTTTAGTCCTTTTCATTGGTCCCAGCAAATTAATTAAAGGCAAAAAATTAATTACTCTTTAACACAATGATTACTAATTTAATTATCTATAAGGGGTCGTCCGCATATTACGTAACGCGTTGAGGGGGGGGGTAGGGGTTGGCCAAAACGTTACTACTAATTGTGACCGGTGGTTTCTCTAAATTTGACATAACAATTCAAAGGAATTTATAAAGTTTTTTGAGTCTAAGACTTGTATCCTAAAAAAAATTTATTCGGGGGGGGGGGGTAGTTCTATGTTGGGACATAATATTTGTAAAGGGTTTGTTTGTGTGGGACTAACTGTTAGGGGGGGGGGGAGGTAGAAAATCGTCAAGAAAAAATTTTTTCATTTAGATTGAGTTTTTATTCTCAATATTGAACTATGATCTATAAGGAGCTTCAGTGGCGTAGCGAGGGGGGGGGGGGGCAAGAGGGGTCATGATGCCCCGGGCGCTACTCACAAAGGGGCGCCAAATGATCCGCAAAACAAAAAATTGCTGGATAATTTTTATTTTTATTATAATCGATTTCTGGAAAATATATTTTAAATTTAGTGCCAGTGTAATTTAATAATTTTGTATATTTTACATATAATATTATATGTATATATAAAAGAATCTACTTTTAGAGGAAGTTTACTCGTCTTCAGGTGGATACGGTGAGTTATGATTAAAAACAAAATGTTTTTTGTATGTTGGGATTTAATTGCGACTGTTTTTTCTGTAAAAGTAGATTCTTTTATATATATATATATAAAAAACTCGTTCCATCCATTATTTTATAATATTATATGGTTTTCGAATGGGGGGGGGGGGGGGCTAAAAAGCTATTGTGCCCCGGGCGCGAGTTAAGCTCGCTACGCCACTGAGGAGCTTTGATCTTATATGATTGATTTTTCAAAGTTCAAAAAATATTCCTATTGATTTTTAAATCATTTTTTTTTTTTTTAGAAAATTCATCCTGTGGATCGACACCAAGTGTTTTGGAAGAAAATCAAAAGGTATCTAACTATAAAATGTATATTAAAACCCAATCGACAAAAAAAATTTCCCCAGCCAAAAGTTTCAAATTTATTGGGCTTGTTGCCTCTCCTGTCAAAATATACTAATGAAATGATGTGAACAAAAGGCCGAATATGAAAAGATATAAGAAGATTGAGTCCTTATTGAGATTCTCTTCTAAATATTTTTATGCATAAAAATATAATTAAGCGATAAACTGATCATTTTAATAAAAAAACAATTTCTAAGTTTTGTTTTATAAATCCTTTAAGTCAAAAATCTAAAATTTTATTTTATCTTTCAGTTGATAGACGATGAAGAGGAGGGCTCCGTCACTGATCAAAACGAAGCAGCCTCTTTTCTCGATTCACCTGGCAACAATCTTCACAAACCTCAACCGCCTGACCCAAGTCAATTACCATTGCCAACGAAATTACAAATAAGTGAGTCGCTATTATTATTTCTCATTACTCCACTTAATCGGTCATTTTTCAAACTGCAAAACACTCAACAAAATCCACTCTCACAAGCTAATCTGATCCAATTTTACGTCATCCTTATCGCAATTCGCCTTCCTCTGTTCTGAAAATATTTTGACTATACTACAGCTATAATATTACCTCCAATGAATATCTCGACTGTGAATTTGTCTTTTGTCGAGTTTCTTGACTTTTTTTCCTTTTAAAACGAGTTAAGGGGCTTGAGTAGGGCACATTGAATCTTTAATCCGAAACTACAGAGGTATTTAAAAATATTTTTATGCGTTTTTTTTAATGATTTAAATTCGTGAGCATTTACATAATAGTAATGCTTTTTTTTTTAATTACGAATAATTACAAAATATTTTTTTTATATTTATATAAAATGCAAAAAAAAAAAAAAAAACTATTATAAAAATTGTAATTTTTGTTTAAATCTAAAAATGTAAAAATCATTAATATCCATTAATTAAATAAAGTGGGGACGAAGCCACAAATAAATTTCGTATTTATTTAAAAATTAACCCCCAAATAGTTCACCACTCTTGCAAAAGATGGCAGGCTAGTGCAGGGCCGAATCTAGGGGGGGGGTGGGGGGCAGTGGGTGCGTGTGCCCCGGGCGGCAGATATCAGGGGGGCGGCAATTAAAGAAAGATTTACTAAAAAAAAAAAAAGGTAAAATGATATGAATTTTGTATAGAAAATTTTAAGTTTACCCCTCTAAAAAATCTCGTAGTTCCGGCCCTGGGCTAGTGTAATAGGCGGCATTATCTGATCACTTCTAAGCCTATATTTATATATTTTTATGCTGATATAAATAATATTTATAAGCTATTCATTATTATAAGATTAACGAAAATTAAATTGTCCTACCATTCTGCCATCTGTTTGGCAAATTTTCGGACTTCTTGGCTAAATTTTTAAGACCCCTAACGCCATCTTATTGACAAAAACATGCGAACATCTTTGCCTCCTTAAGCCCCTTAATTTGCATTCCAAAATATAAAACCAAATAAAATGCTCATTTCCAAACCCTCTCCTAGGCTTGGCCAGTAACTCGTTACAAGTGATCGAATCTATAGTTATATTTGGAGAATTCAAAGAGCTTGTTATCTAGAAATTTCTTGGCACCAATCCCTTCAAAAGATGTTTCTAGTGATTAAAAAAAAAAATGTTTGCTTATTTTTAGGAACATCGTCTCGTATGGCAGCCAATTTATTCTCTGGAATGGGTACCTGATCCAAGTTCAAAAAGATATCTAGCATTAAAAGATATTCACTATTCCCTTGAGACATTTAATATTAATATGTATTTATTTTTTTTAAATCATCATTTATACCCTTTTATGTAAAACTCACATTTCATCCCCCCCCTCACCCCTTTATCTACAGTACTTCTATATATGTATATATTTATAGTAATTTGACTTTTTATATTTAAAAAAAAAAAAATTATTTTTTATATATCATCATCAAAGTCATTTATAAATTTTTGATATAAAATGTATTATTTTATAATAATACTTAAACATAAAAAAAAAAAGTAAAAAACATAAGTAATAACATAATTTCATCTTTTTATATAAAATTTCAACATTTAAAATTAATTCATTGAATGTCTGTTTCTTTTAAATTTTATTTTTATTTTTATATATCATATTGACCTGATAAAAATTATATTTTTAAGACCTAGATTTTAGTTTTTTTATTGTTATAACACTGGCGGAATTATTATAGAAAAGATAATTGAAATGTCTCTCTTATAGAATATTCTTTTGGTGCTTTATTATTTTTTTGATCAAATTTCTATTAAATTTCAAATTAAAAAAAAAAAAAACAAACAAAAAATCGAGTGACGCACAGCAAAAAAACCGATCACAAATAGTAATAGGCCATAAAAATAAATAATTAAAAAAAAAAAAATAAAAGATGGAACATAATAAATTCTCATTGTCTTGTTTAAATTAATAAATTACTTACTTTTTTATTTTATATATATATATAATATGAAATAAAAAAGTTTTTCTTTTCACAGATAAAAGAAATCAATTTTGAATGTTAAGCCCCCCCCCCCCCCGCCCCGCCCCGCTTTCAGACTAGGCCTGACACTCGACACAATTACGGCTAATATCGATAAACCAGGGATGTGGGTTCGGATCCCAGGCGTTTTATTGTTTTAAATATGCCAGAACAACTAACTAAATGCACTTGTTCTTTTAATGATTTCTTCCACCTCTTTATAAAATGTCTGTGGCCTGTGGTCACCACCTAGTCTGAGAGCTTTGTAAATTTTTAAGGTTTAAATAGATAATAAATATTGGAGTTGGGAAGAATAAAACCAGCGTTGTCGAACACCTTTACACTTTTATTCAGGCAGACGTTTCGGTAACCATAACGGTTGCCATCTTCAGTGCCAATTAAAGTTTTTTAAGGTGCGACTTGCCGAGCGCTCCAGGCTGTTGCTTCCTATACTATACAAGATTATCATATATGACAGGGACACCTTAAAAAACTTTGATTGGCACTGAAGATGGCAACCGTTATGGTTACCGAAACGTCTGCCTGAATAAAAGTGTAAAGGTGTTCGACAACGCTGGTTTCATTCTTCCCAACTCCAATCTCACATACCCAGCATACAACTTGATAATAAATATTATTTAATTTTAAAATTTTGCCCCTAGTCTGCAAATAAAATAACCAGGATAGCTTTAATTTTTAAATTTATTTTTAGTTTTATACATTCATATATATATATATGGGCAATATTTTTACTTTTCGGTCACTTTTGTGGGGAGGGGTCGTGGATTTTCCCCAAATTTTAGTATGTTGTAGTCTCTTAAAAAGTCGATTGCCAATCTTCAGCCCTCAAAAGGCTCCTGGACCAGAGAAAGCGCCATTAGTGTGCTCAAAAAGGGTCATTTTGCCCTATATTCAAGGGCCGATATCTCAAAGACCAGTCAATCTATTTTGATTCAACAAGCATCCTTTTATTTCGTAATTACTTCTAGATCTTAGGAAAAACATTTTCAAAACCCCAAATATTAAGGCCCCTTTTTGGGGACCGATTGAGCGCGAAGAAAAATTGAAAAATTTGACCATTTTCAAATGGCTGCCAAAGTTGCACCAATAGACTTAGGAACGATAGATAGGTTTATTTATTATTATTCTTTCGTTGTCCTATGAGCGCTCCGCTCCGTTCATGCGAATGTGTGTCGCTGAAATTGTAATTTTCAATTATTCTCGCCTCCGGCTCTGAAGATGCCCTAGACCAGTGGCCGAAACGTCAGCCTGGAACGGCAATAATAAAAGAAATAATTTTGGCTGCCCATGTCTTGGATTTTTTTTTTGACTCCTTAATAATAATACTTCCAGCCACAAAGACATACCTCACAATTTATTTATTACCTTTAAAAAGCCCCTTGGTATATTGAAATCCATTGAGTAGGATCTGAGATACAGCTGTTTGAAAATGATCGTTTTTGCAAAAATCGCCTTTGTTTGCATTTTCTAACTTTTAGTATTATTTTCTGGCAATCTCGAATGACATAAAGATTTAGCTGGAGCTAGTTCGTAACATTTATAACAAACTGCCATGGGCGTAGCCAGACATCTTGTTAGGGGGCAACCCCTCGTTAGAGCGAGAGGGGAGGGGGTTTGCAATTAATATATACATAGATTATTAATTATTTATTTAAATAAAAAAAAAAATTAATGTAATGGATTGCGGCGTTAAAAAAATTCCCAATGGGAAATATATATATATTTTTTTTTTTTTTTTTTTTTTTTTTAGGGCAAGCCAGGGGGGTAAAGGCCCCTCCCTGCCTCCCCCTGGCTTCGCCCATGCAAACTGCCAAGGGGAACTTTCTTGACTTCCATCTCCTGTATACTTCAAACGAACCTCTGAAAATCGGATATTTTGCTTCTCAAGTGAGCCAGTAGGCCCTACTGTTTTCGCTTCTTTTTGACATTCTGATAAAAACTAAACACTTGGTATGATACAGAATATAAAAGTAGACACGGAGAACTTCAATTAGTACCCTCTAGGTCTAGTACCAAAGTTATGCCAGTTTTTTTTAAGGTCTTTCGGCATCTAAGGCCATTTAGACCCCATCACTATTTATTTCAAATGATTTGTAGTCAAATCAAATGAAATAAATTTTTTCTCGCCTGGGACGGGAGGCGAACCCGGGACCCCGGCGCGAGAAGCAAGTGTCTTCTCTCTGAGCCACGGGTCAAGGGCATATGCCATTTAAAATTCAAGGTACTAAATCCCTGATCGCTTGTTCATCCGATTTTGAAGAGTTCTCTTCTAGGTCTCCTAAAATAGGGTTCCCATCTCGCCTCATGCGACAAACAAAAATTTATTTCAATTGGATTGGTAGTCAGGGGCGTACCGAGACAATTGGGGGCCTGGGGCGTCTCTAGAAGAGGGGGCCTATATACCTTTTGTCCAGAGGTGTATATTGAATTTTTCGGGGGGGGGGGGGGGCTAACTCATTTTTAAATATCCCCCCTCCTCCATACATTAAAATAACGTATATCACTGAACCCCGGAGCCTCTCAAAGACAAATTTTTTTTTTTTTTATCTAAATTTTTCCGTTTTTGCCTGATATTTATAAATTTTACATGTGAATTCTAATACCTTCCTGATTCTAATTTACCATACTACCCAGAACTAAATATATGCACAACTTTCAAATATCGAAGCTAACAGAAATTTGTGTGCTGTGCAACATCACACCAGATTTTAAAAAAATGCCTTCATTCTACGCGCCATCTCCCCCACTCCTTTTGTTTGAATTCCCCCCCACTTTTAAAGGAGAGAGGGACGCCATCCTGTGACGCCATCTACGCCATCTAGTCAGTTGGCTTTTCACGCGCCATCTATTCACTTCATATACGCGTTTTTTTATTAAAAGTTGTTTTTTTATTTTGTGATTATTAGTGCTCATCAGTGTTTTAATTAGTGTTCATCAGTGCTTTTGGATAATGGATTATTAATTTTAATGGTCGACATCTTACTCTCACACTGCGGGGTCGACTCAGGATTATTACTAGTGGTATTTATAATTAGTTTAATTTACTCTCACTCTCTCTATTCTCTTGTAAAATTGCGTAACCTAAAGTTTTCTACCTTATAAATTTGTATTTGATAAAAATCATATTTCTTATTTTTTAATAATATAAATGTCTTATATCATTTTAATAACTCGTTATTAAAATATATTTCTAACAATATCCATTTTTCTTGGAACCGAGGTATTCTTGGAACTTGATTGTCGCGTGCATAAGAGAATCAAATCATACAACAACAAGCTTGTTATTTAGTTCGAACTCTCGCCGCTTGATGGTGCCACAATCTGAGATGATATCAAAGAGTATCAAAGTGTCTTTCCTATTTTTAATACTCCACGATTTATAATTCATCTTTTTTCTTTCTCTACCTATGTATATATTAATATATATATAGAAAATATTGTTTCATGTCAAAAATTCGATGTCGAGATTTTGATGGATATATACGTTTTGAGGTCCCCTGAATCCAAAAAAGTGATTTTCGCGACATGGTCTGTCTGTCTTCTGTGTGTGTGTGTGTGTGTGTGTGTGTGTGTGTGTGTTGTGTGTGTGTGTTCAATTTTAAGCATGAAGGATTGAGCTACGAGGTTGAAATTTTATATTTAAGTTAAACACCCCCCGGGACCGGAAAAATAAGCTTTTAATCAAAATCGGCCAAAGAGTACTAGTACTTTACTGATGTACTTTTTCAGTTTTTTTCGATTTTCTCAAAATTCGCTCTAACGATTTTGATTAAAATTCAAAAATCAATTATTTTTTAGTTGCTCTTTCAAATGTATATTCTCGTTTTGCTCTCAAAATTGTTTGACCCTTTACTCTTGTGCTTCATAGAGAAGATAGGAGAAATGGTTGCCATGGTAACAAAATATAAATATTTTCCCATGTTTATAAATTTGACATCTTTAATTCTAATATATTGGCGGAAACTAAATTTTTGTCGACACAAAAAATCTGGTGGACAAGCACAGAACACAACTTTGATTACCGAAGGAAGAGAAAGGGGCGCCCCGATTTTAAAATGAATTTGCTTTATATATTGAAAGGAATATTTTAATTTTGTTTGTTTTTTTGTTAGGCGGTTATAATTGGTTAATTAATAGGTGATGATTAAAAATCTAATTTTCCTATTATTTTTTCTACACCAAATTTTTACTTTCTCTTACCTATGTATATATGTAATATATATATAGAGAAATATTTGTTCATGTCAAAATTCGATGTCGAGATTTTGATGGATCTTCACGTTTTGAGGTCCCCTGAATCCAAAAAGTGGTTTTTCCGACATTCTGTTGTGTGTGTGTGTGTGGTGTGTGGTGTGTGGGTGTGTGGGTGTGTGTGTGTGTGTTCAATTTTAAGCATGAAGGAATTGAGCGAGGTTGAAATTTTATATTTAAGTTAACACCCCCGGGACCGAAAAATAAGCTTTTAATCAAAATCGCCAAAGAGTACTAGTACTTTACTGATGTACTTTTTCAGTTTTTTACGATTTTCTCAAAATTTGCTCCAACGATTTTTTTTTAAATTCAAAAATCAATTATTTTTTAGATTCTCTATAAAATGTATATTCTCATTTTGTGATTGAAATCTTCTGAATACCACTTTACTCTTGTTCTTCATAGGAAAGATAGGAATTTCTCCTATGGTTGCTATGGTAACAAAATATAAATATTTCGCCATACTTATAAATTTTACATCTTGAAAATCGAATGTACCGTACTGTCGAAACTAAATACATGTCGACACAAAAAATCTGGTGAGACACACAGTACACAACTTTCGATTACCGAAGGTAAGAGAAAGTTGTGTTGTCCATCACACCAATTTTTTCAAATCAATCCATCCCAGTGAAAATATTGTCATGATTAAACAGGGCGTACCGAGACAGTTGGGGCCTGGGGCGTCACTAGAAGAGGGGGCATATATTGATTTTGTACCAGAGGTGTAATTTGAATTTTTTCGGGGGGGGGGGGGGTAACTCATTTTTAAATATCCCCCTCCATAAAAAAATTTCCTAGTTATTTTATCAAAAATATTTTTAGGCTATATTTATACTATTTGAAGAAAATAAATATTTTTAATTTTCTTCTTTTCCCCCCCCCCCCCCCTAATTCAATATAAAATGTTTTTAGAAATTAGAAATACAATAGGGTCTATATAAAATATATTGGGAAAAAATTAATTTCTTACTCTTTTAATTTTTTTTTTTAATTTAAAAGATTTTATTTTTCAAAAGTAAAAATGTATCTTTTTTAAAAATAAATGAAATAAAAGAAGACATATTGCCCCCCTCTGCCCCCTCCTATAGGATGCCAGGGGCATGACCTCCCCCCCCCCCCCAGTTCCGGCGCCTATGAATATAACAATGATGTTGCCTTGTAATTGAAAATGTTGAAAGAAATGTGAGACTGCTCTTCAAAATCGGATGAACAAACGATCACGGATTTAGTACCTTGGATTTTAAATGGTCTTAAAACTGGCATAACTTTGGTACTAGACCTCGAGGGAACTTGTTCCAGAGCTCAAATTGAAGGTCTCAGTGTCTACCTTTATATTCTATATCGTGCCAAGTGTTTAGATTTTATCAGAATGACAAAAAGAAGCGATAGCGTACTGGCGTTTTCTCTGGTCCAGGAGCCCTTTGAGGGCTGACAATCAATCTTACTTTTTTACATACCAAAATTTGGAGAAAATCCACGACCCCTCCCCACAAAAGTGGTCGAAAAGTAAAAATATTGCCCCTATATAAACAATTTTATAGACAAAGTATATGATATATTAGAAAATATGTATATATATATACTTAATTTGGTCTCATAGTATGTATTTTTTATTCCATTTACTCTTTTAGGAGGAATTAACACCCACCCGGTTATCCATCCCACGATTGTAGAATTTTTATTTTCTATTGTTTTTGTTATTCTTCCTCCTAAATCGTTTTGAAATCTTTGAATATACCATCTATCAATAATAATAGAGATGTATTATGAAATATTTGTGAAGAATATATATTTATTTTGTAAATTTTAATTGTCAATGTCTTTATTTTTGTATCTCATCATCCATCACTCGCTTCCTCTATTCGCTATCCCTCTATTCTCCAAAGGAATTTTGTCATCTCTTGTTTAAATCTTCTCTCCTGATTTTGTTATCCTCGACTTTTCTGTATTAGAATTTGTCTCTCCCGTGTCCTTTGACTTAAACATTCATTCTAAAAATGATTTGATCTTCTGTCCTCGTCACGAACAAAGTCTTTGGACGGCATCGTTCCAAAGGCCTTTCACAAAGCGCACAATCTTCTATTCCATTCTAGGGAAAAAGAAGGATTTTTGGCCCAATCTAATATGATGAGAAAAAACTTCATTGTCGGCTGTGCCGTTCGTTTACACAGCCGCTGGTCTTTTAACCTGACGTCTATTTCCTGATTTCGAACGAATTTTTTTACTTTCTCGTATAGAGAAATACTAGGTTTTGGCATTATGTCTGTGTGTGTGTGTGTGTGGAACACGATTGCTTAAAAATCAAAGCAGCTAGATCGATGAAATTTGGTATATGCTCCTTACACTAAAATTGTATATTTCTATTAACTTTTGAAGTAAATACTTCACTTGGAAGTAGTACTTTACCTAATAAGTTTTTTCAGAAATTTTGAAATTTTCAATTTCTTTTGTTATATTATGATAAAATACTCTATTTTAAAAAGTTTTTATTCTTTGATATTTTCCCGAAAACTGAATAGTTTTTGAAATAATCAACAGAAGAAAAAGACATTTTTCGTTAATTTTGGAAAGAAAAATCAAAACAAGATCATGCAGGTGTCATTAAAAAACATGTAAATATAAACAAATGAATTTGTGAAACAATTTCAAAATTTTTGAAAAAACTTTTTAAGTAAAGTACTACTTCCAAGTGACGTATTTACTCCAAAAGTTGATAGAAATCTACAATTTTAGTGTAAGGAGCATATACCAAATTTCATCGATCTAGCTGCTTTGGTTTTTAAGCAATCGTGTTCACACACACACACACAGACGTAATTCCAAAAGAATATACGAGAAAGTCTCGGGGAAGTCAATCCCCATATTTTTTTTTTTTTGCCTTTGTATTATGCCAATTTAATAGATTTTTTAGAAATAAAAATTTTTGTTTGTATTATTTTATAAAATTGGGGGGGAGAGGGGGGAGGCGTCATGCGATCAAATATTTTTAAGGGAGGCGCGGTAACATAAGTTTGGAAACCACTGTTCTAGAGTTTACTAATCGGGATTTTTTAATTTTATCTATTAGAGGTTTTCTTTCTGCACAAATTGACATCACATTTCATCTGATCTGATTAGCCGTTTGGAATCCAGTGGCGCAACCATGATTTGCTCCGGGGAGGGGGGGGGGCTGATCTCAAAAATTTTTCTGTGAAAATTTTTTTCGCGGGAACCAAAGTTTTTTGCCCTGCGGAAATTTTTGATTTTGCGGAACCAAATAAATTTTTCCGCCCCGCGGGGAAATTTTTTCGCCGCCCGCGGAACCTAATTTTTTTCCATGAGCCGTCCCCCGC
Organism: Euborellia annulipes; assembly: GCA_023213315.1. NCBI lineage: Eukaryota > Metazoa > Arthropoda > Insecta > Dermaptera > Anisolabididae > Euborellia > Euborellia annulipes. The sequence goes on along the minus strand of JAKCPI010029888.1, from coordinate 11,354 downwards.
GGAACATTTCCTCTTTTGCGGAACCGAAATTATTTTCTTTTTTTCTTTTCTGTTTGTAATATATATTTTGATTTTTTTTTACCTCCTGGGGGGGGGGGGGGGTTAAAACCCTAAAAACTCCCCCTGGTTGCCCCTTTCTAACCGTATATTCAACATTATTATACCTCTTAAGAGGAGTTATTAACGTTTTTCGTGCATGCCTCCCTGCCCGGCCACTATACATGCATTGTAAGACGTTGTCACGTCAAAAACAAAAAATAGGTAAAAAAAAATTAAATCAACTTAAATTCAAGGAAGACATTTCTGGATGCCTGTTTTATTTTGGAAAGCTCAGTAATGTTTGTTATTTTTTTCTCTTTGTTTTTTTTTTCTCTTGTTAAGATACATTTAATAAAATATGACAATATATCGAGTTATATATCCAGTATATAGTAGAACAATTCTTTTTTCTTGGTAGTATTTATTTACAAATATATTTAAAACACAACCTTTATAATACCGCCCAAAAGAGGAAGGGATGAACAGAAATTAAAAAATATCAATACAATATGGCCCTAAAGAATGATACAATTTGGACATTAATTCTTATTTTATTTTATATTGAACAAAAATAAATGAATATTTGTACTATTTAATGATAATCTGACCTGAGGGTGCGAAAATATTTGGAGAGCTAAAAAAATTAAATTTCAAAGAAAAATTTTGCAAAGTCGACATGACAGTGCAAAATTAAGAATGGATGCCAGAAATCTTTGATTTTTGAACAATTAACACATGGGTCATTAAGTCCCGGGACTGACAAAGAGATGGCGCCAAAAATGCTATGCCTCTTTTGTTTTTTGGAAGTACAGTGAAGGACAATATCAAGTCCCACCCATGCGTTTTCTACTTGTGATTATGGGTGTTTTGATAACTTACCTACCCCAACATTAAATCCTCCCTATGGGAAATACATGGTCTGTGTCCTTTAGCATTAAAATAGCTGAAGGACACACACCATGTATTTCCCCATAGACTATTTTATGTTGGGGTAGGGTAGTTATCAAAACGACCCATTTCATTGTTTTTAAAAAAAATATTATATATTTTTTAATGGAAACTTTCATGGTTCAAACCTAGAAAATTTCATTTTCATTTATAAAAACAATGAAATAATCACAAGTAGAAAGCTCATGGGTGGGACTTAATATTGAACCTCACTGTACCAACCTTCAAAATATAGTATTGCTTCAAAATATATATGAAAAAATTTCATGAGATTCGGTTCAGTCGTTGTCATTATTTAGAAGTTTAACTGACCACGATGGCCTCGGGCTTGGCGTAGTTGGTAGCGCGCCTGCCTTGTATATCAAGGGTCGGGGGTTCGGATCCCAGGCAGTCCGATGATTTTATTTAAGCCATTTGGATACCAAATGGCTTAAATAAGAATGCCTGGAACCCCCAATATATATATATTACTTACAACGGTTATCGTCTAAAGTCTTAAATGGCCTAAGTTGCCGAAAAGACTGTGTGAATGTCAGTGTCAATGGGGAAAAAGTATGTGTTAAAAAAAAAAGTGACAACGATGGTGAACAATTCGAATTACTTCCCTTATTCACCAGATCTGGCCCATTTGACTTCTACCTGTTCGAAGATCTCAAAAAAATGCTCCAGGGAAGATATTTGGCTCCGACGATCCTATTTTGTGAATATTTTGATGAATAAAGTTCAATTTTGCAAAAACAAAAATTTGTTTTTACTAGTTAGTCCCGGGACTTGAAGACCCATGCGTTATATCCGAAACAGAAAAGTATAAAAGATACATATTAGTTTTGCCACGAATATTGACTTATTCGTAAGAAAATAAGCACTTCAAATATGTTGAATTTGAGTAGAAAGGGGCTCTCGACTGATATTTTATTTTTCTCAGCCAAGAATAATTTAATTTTCATTCCGAAAAATTCATGGAATACTCAACTAATTTTAAACAAGAAATTATATATATTAAAAATACAGATCAATGAAGAAAATTAATTGAAACAACCGGCGTGCCGGGAAGCGCTGCTTTAAAGCACACTCCAGGGCCAGATTATCAAAAATTTACAAAAACATTTGACACCATTAAACCCTTATTATTATTACTCGAAGACTTGGGATATAATTGGATAGACCTTTATTTTTGGAAGGCGCAGGCGGATTTAAATTCTGGACCATATTTGGATAAAATGTGGAATTGGAGAGACAAAAGGAGGAGATTTATCTTTTGGCACACAGAACCATTGAAATCAATCAATCAATCAATCGATCAATCAACAAATCCCTCAAGGCAGCTGTTTGTGCTGCTTGTTTGTTTTTGTTTTTTTGTTCTTGGGAAAAAGAGCTTCAATCCAAATTAACTATCAAGATTGTTATTATTTACATAGCAATGCCTATTAACTGACTTAAATACAACTATTAGAGTCTATTAAATATTTATAGAATCAACACCTTTCATTTTTTTTTTTTTTTTAAATCTAATCATCATAATTCGTTTTATCTCTGTATTATATAATTTTTTTAAATTTTTTGGTCTTTTTATCACAACTACAACAAGTTTCTTCATTTTTTTTTTCTTTTTTTTACTTTTTTTTTTGTTTTTATATAATAAATTACAACAAATTAACAGGAGTTATCATCTTTGGTACAATATTTTCTTCTTTTTTTTTTGTGAATAAAATTGTAAAAGTTCAAACAACTTGAATGTTGAGTTGTAGCAAAGGAAGAGGGCATGTGGGGGTCTTTTAGGCCCAAGTAACGTAACAATTGTCTTTTTTTTTTTCATCCTCTTGGATTTTGCCCATTAACAAGATTGACGATAAAAAATGTTTTTTTTTTTTCCTTTTTTTTTTCTTATTGATAAAAAATTTTATATTTGCATTTAAAAAAAAGGCAAAAACAAAAAGAAAAACAACTCAAAAATTATTCACCTCACTTTTTTTCAATCAAAAAGGTCTCTGGGGTTTTTTTTATTTATTTATATTGTCAATAAGAATTTGGATATTTTGAGTTAAAAATCTTTAAATACCATATGATAAATTTAGTTAACTATATATATAATATATATATATATCTAAAATTATAAGATTTCATACATGTTTGTTATATATAATATATAATTTAATATTTTATAAAAAGTTCATTTAAATTTAAATAATACAAAAATGAAAGCTGGGAGGCTGTTTATTCGATTACCAAAGTTCTTTTTGTTTTGACTTTTGTTCTCTCATTCTATTCAGTCTGTGGGAATCCATGCACATGCCCTCGCTGCCCTTTCAAATTTTTTTACCTTCTTTTAGGAATGTAATTAAAAAATGCCCCGCATTTAGATCCTGCCCATATTTATTTCAATTATGATGGCCAATTCAATTTAAATAAATATTTTAAAATAATTTGATTTTTGGTTTAAAAATTACGTTTCAGCCACTCATTCTGTGGCCTTCTTCAGGTACAATACAGCTAAGATTTTAAAGGTTGTTATATCTGTGACAATCTGAATTGAATTAAACTGAAAATCAAATTCTTTTACTAATGATAACAACTGTGAAAGCCTAAACTCCAAAATTAAATAAATATATTTCTCTTGGGATGAGAAGCGAACCCTTGACCCCTAGAACAAGAGGCGAGCACTCTACCTCTACGGCCCGGGGGCCACCCTATAGAATTTTATTTTCCCCCTTTTTGAAAAAATTTTTTGTTTGTTAAAAGACGCATTCTTATTTTACTTTTTATTTAATATAATATATCTCAGATTTAATTTCATATAAAATTCAAAATAAAAAATTTTGTCCTTTCGGCACGTTTTCGTATTTCCCCATATTAATTTTCCTTATAGCCTCTCCTGTGTCTGTCTATTATATTGAACTAGAGAGAAGGAGAAAGGCCATTCAAAGTGGCAGGCTTGATAGCTGCTCTATTGCAATCATAATTTGAGAGTTAAAGCTTTCACAGGTGTTGCCATTTCAGGTATTTTTATAAGATTCAAATGTAATCGCTAGATGTAAGGCGGCTTTGTGATTGTATCTGAATTTATACCTGAAGAAGGCTACAGAATGAATGGCCGAAACGTTGAATCTTATAAAAATAAACTATATTTTACCCGAAATCAAGCATTTTTTCATAAGATAATATTTTTGAAATTAGATTGTAGACAAATTTATCGGTTGAGGATTTTTGAAATTACCTCCTGTGAACAAGACGAGAATTTTATTTTAATCTGCCACTGCATACTGCATCTGGCAGAAAAGAAGAAATTGCTAAAATCATTCGCATTGTAACTTGGAGAAAAAGAAACAAAGATTCTTATTCATATTGCCTTTGCAAAACAATCAGAATCGTTGAATGCGCCCTTAAAAGCCCACACAATCAAATAGGAGGGCGAAGACAGAAGAAGAGAGAATAGTTAAAAATGGCCAAAAGAAGTTTCCTTCTCTTATGCTTGATCATAATATTATGGCAGGCGTTTTAGCATTAGGTGACCAAATCTGAGCTTTGCATTCAGTCGTCGCATAAATAAAAGAAATATTGATAATAATGCTGTTCAGCATTAAATTTAGGAGAGAGGATGTCAGCCAGGGGCCTCTATCGAATAAAAATCTCCAATCAGAGACGTTTCGGGTTTAATTAGATAAAACCATCATCAGTTCTTTAGAGATTGGAGATTTTTATTCGATAGACTCCCTTTTTCGACATCCTCTCTCCTTCAACATTCTAAAAGAAATATTTTATATACTTCTTCTATTCCAGCCCAACTTCTAGTCTAATTGAAGTAAACTTCCGGTACTCCATATTTTACTCAATATATTGCATTACTTGTATCAGGTGCAGTGGCAAGACAAATAATAAAATTTTTCACGTTATTTTCAGAGGGCAATTATTATTTCAATAAATTTAAATGAACTTTTATGAGTATACAAATGAAACTATTAAGATCCAAGTTGGTTTTTTTTTCTGAACGTTACTATGTTATATTTCTATATATGAGAATTGTTCAGATTATTCTAATAGATTAATTATCTATCCATTACTTAAACTTGGATCAAAATTGTTGGGGGCTGTATGTACAAGATAAATCCTAAAATGAGGCTTATAATTTTAGAGATCCGAGAAAAATTCAAGAGGGCGAAGCATACAAAAAATCTTTTTTTTTTCAAAAGTGAGTTCGATAAAGAGTTCTAAAGACACTGTCGGTGTCGTTTGTTCACTGATGGGTGTGGGAGAGGGGAATCGGGAGAGAGGACTAGAGAGATGGTCACAAATTAAAAAAAATCATCGACGGTCTTCTTTACACATTCATAGTATAGTAGACGGGCGGTTCGGTGGGTGCGGGACAATGCGCCGCACCTTCGGGGGTTCCTCTACCTTCAAGTCGAGTTGGTGAACCCGGGGCGATCTGGAGCACATTCCCAGAACCTGGGGTCCCTACAACACCGACGGTAGCCGCTGCCGTTGCCGCCGCTGCCCCAACCGGAGGAGAGGCAAGCTCATGGTACGCCGGCGGATATCTGAAAATCAAAGCCAAATCAAATAGCTGCTCTCCTCTAGACTTGGAAAATACAAAACGAATCATATTTATTAAAAATTCAAGAAGATCTATTAATTTGTCTAAGAAATCGTAATACAGATTTTAAACGCAGATATTGCTCAATGATGCCATGACAAATGAGAAAAAAAAGATTCGAATATATTAATATTTAAAAACAGAAGAAGAGTTTAAAATTTTTTCAAATATATTTTTAATGTTAACTATCTAAAGCAGCCCAAACACACACTGTTAAACTACACAGTTTATCCCGTGTGACGTCATTTCTGAGCTTTAAACTGAAGAAACTGCATATCTAAAGTCCTGATGAAGTTTAGTTTAGTCTCCCGAAACGTCGACTATATAATGGAATAAATTTGGCCTGAGAATACCTCCAGCGTTATCATTTATCGTTCAACTATCTACACCTGGCTTTCCAATCATCATTTTAAAATTATCTAACGAAGAGGACTTTTCGCTCCTAAAGGCTCCTTTCTCCTTCCCTCACTTATTAAAGAATAGCATAGATAAAAAAAAAAAACTAAAAAAATACAAACGCCCGTGCTAAGTCGGTGCAATAGTAGCCTGTGAGTCGAGGAGCGTAGATGGCGGAAGCACTGGCTGTACGTAGCGCCACAGGATGCGGATGGCATCCTCGTAGTTGTAGGCGAACTGCAGCAGGAAGAGGAGGTGGTGGGGTAGCACCCGGAGCAGCTGGACCTCCAGCAGCTGCTGCAGCCCCTGCAGCTGCTGCTGCTGCGGCCGCTGCAACTGCCGCAGCGTGGTGGGCAGGCAATCGGACCAGCCGAGGAGCCGTCGCCACGCACGTATCTGTAATTAATTTCATTAAAAAAAATTAAAACTTTTGTTTATTACATCTCTTGGCAAATTTTCATAATAGGTGTTTTTTTTTTGTTTACTTTTCAAGCCATCTTATCGGGAAAAACATGCGTAACATCTACGAACTGAACCCCTTTAAACCTATTTATGTAGTAATGAAAATCACAAACTACAAAAATAAAAATGATTTACCCTGGACACTATAATGGGGCTCGAGGGTGACTTCGTGGGGAATGTAACAGCGACGTCTGTCCAACGTAGAGATGATCTGCTGGGGTCTAATCACTCCACCGGGTGGAGGGGCTACAAGTCGAATTGCTGCAGCGGTTGCAGCGGGAGGCGGTGGCGGGGCGCAATACACCAATTCACTCGCCGACACGTATCTGTAACAGAGTTTGATCAATAACAACTACGCTCATGTATTCCCTTCAATAATGGCCGTTTAATAGATGCAACTAACCCCCATACTCTGACTGTCCTGTAAATTTTATGAGATTTCTCAGCCATTTATTTTGACAATTTAAATGCCCATAGAAAAATTAAAATATTTTTTTGAATTTGTTAATAAAGAAAAATTTAAGCAGATTTTTTTCTGGTTTGTTTGTATACTCAATAAAATTCTGAAGAATTAATCTGGAATTTAATTCTGTATAATGACAACCTCGAAAAAAAATATTTAATTTTAACGATAAATGCCTCTTGGACCAAATTTGATGAAATTTAGGAATTATATTTAGTTCACAGCCTTTGCTCTTCTTCTCTTCTTTCTCCAGTGGCCCAATATTTTATAATCTCATTTCAAACCTATTTTTTCTGTTAATTTTAACCGTTGGCTCTAGTTGAAAGATTATGCTTTAATAGGAGAATTAAACACAAGGTTTTTTGTTTCATTAATTTATTTAACATTAACACTTTATACGCATTTCGACACTATTTTTTCAGGCCTACTTCTTATTTAGAAGGCAAATCAGAGAGAATCCCCCCACCCCACATACACATATACTGGACATACTCTTCTTTTATTCATAACGGCTTGGGGTATAAAATATTTAAATTTTTTTGTATTATATAATACAGTATTTTGTGAGAGATTTCTTTTCCTATGGCGTCTTCTTAGACTCCTAGGCGAAATGGACTCTTACTTTTTACCATCCTCCTCGAAAGCTGTGATGGCTCCTCCGCCCCCTCGGATAGCATGCAAAATTTCGGAGGTGCTACCAAAACGGGGTTTGATTCCTCGAACGGACGGTCGACGTTGGAATCCGTAGTCGCCATTCTCGTCCTCTTCATCGTCTTCAGCCAGATACCTAAAACATAATGGGTTCGTAAATAAAAAAAAAGCTCTCAGGAGCTGTGCTATGTTATTATTTGAGACTGGATTTCTAAATTAAATTTAAAAAACTTCTCAAGATGAGATGAATGATTAAAATAAAATATTTTGGTGTGGTTTAAACTCTACCTGCGCTTGATCCTCTCCATGCGCTGTGCATCCTGGTTGACAAAGGCAGCAAGTTCATCGTGGCCGACAACAAGATCAGGACGAGACGCTGCAGCGATTGCAGCCGCTGAATGCTGTTGCTGTTGCTGATGTTGAGGTGGCGGTGGGACCCCACTCAGCTGCCCTGGATGCTCTCCAAGAGCCACCTCGATATCCTGCAGAGTGTACTCATTACCCTGCGAGCCCGTTGAGGTCACCGAGCCACGTCGATACATCTCCTTGTCCTGGAGTCAGCCCAAAGCCAGGACCAAAGCGGCTTCAATTTTGCTCTCTTTTTTCTTTTACATTCTCTCATTAACTCCCGAATGCCAAAAAAAAACCGACCTGCGTATACTTGTATTTATTCTACAATACTTTTGAGCCATTATTTATCTCTGAATTATAAATTTCGACTAATTAAAAAAAAAAAATATAATGTAATTGAGCTCTATATCAACAAGTAGGCTTAATTGCTTTTTTGCCCTCGTTGCTCTGGCTGCACTTATAAATCTTGAGTTTCCCAAAATTATTATTTAATTTTATTTATTAAAAACTAAATTTACCTTTTATTCTTTTTTATTAAGCGCTTTATAAAAATAAATGTTGCATTTCATTAAACACTCCGCTTTGTTAAACAAATGATATTTTTTTATTGCCAGAGCGTTGAAGTGAATATTTTAAATTATTTAAATAAATGATACGAGTGTGCTTTCACACAATTTTATCTATTTAACAAATATACAGGAAGCTTTACCTTTACAAGGGGAAAAAAGAGCGTTTACACTTTTACTCTTTAGTGAGAAGTAAAAAATTGAGAAATTCAATGAATTTTGGAAAAGAAAAAAAGAGAAACCGCAAATAAGTGAAGTCAGTAAATAAAGCTTTTTTGAGAAAATAGAGAGGCTTTCATTTGGTTTGCTAGCTCCCATTCAAATCTTTTCAATTAAAGATCCTCGCCTGGATGATAGAAATTGTTTAATCAATTTTTTGCCAGGTCTTATTATTGTATATTTGAGAAAATCTTTTAAGTAGCTCTATTCCTGGATCCTTTCAGTTGGAATTATGTAAGGAATTTTGATTTTTTTAATTCAGAACGTTGTTTTTTATGTTACTCACGAGATGCGCTGCGCATCTACATCTTTCGAAAATAGCCTTCATCAGAGCTCTAACATTAATAAATACAATACATCATGATTCCCCCCCCCCGGGCCCCTTTTTTTCCCGGGGCCCAAAGTTTTTTTTGGGGGGGGGGCCCCCCCCCCCCCCCCCGCCCCCAATACATTAAATTCTTTCAGTAAGACTTCCAATCTTTTTAAAAATCATAAAATCGCAATGTTCTTAAAAATTAAAATTTTGAAATCTATAATAAGTTTTCTCATATTGAATTAGTATTAATACTTTAAAATTTAAATTATATATAGAGATGAGAAAACTTATTATAGATTTCAAAATTTTAATTTTTAAGAACATTGCGATTTTATCATTTTTAAAAAGATTGGAAGTCTTACAGAAAGAATTTAATGTATTCATGATGTATTGTCCCCCCCCCCCCCCACATTTATTAATGATAGAGCTCTGATGAAGGCTATTTTCGAAACGATGTTTTCGCCATTTCGAGAGTAACATAAAAAGCAACGTTCTGAATTAATATAACGTAATTCCAACTGAAAGGATCCAGGAACAGAAGTTACTAAAAAAAATTTCAGGTAGAAATCTTGTTCTTGTATTTATTTTATTGTAAATAAGATAGAGAAGAAAACATTTTATTTTTGTATTGTTCTTTGTTCTAAGAGACAATCGGTTTAGAGTACATATTTTATTCTTTTTGCTTACTCTTACTTTTCTTTTCTATTAGAGTATTAGAATTTTTGGTATTATTTGGGTTTTTTTTTTTTTTTTTTTTTTTTTTTTTTTTTTTGTTTTAGGTTTTCCCTCTCTCCCCTTTTTCTTTTTATTTATTTTTAAAAAAAAATAAATTAAAATAAAAATAAAATCTTAATTTCATTATTTTTTTATTTTTATTTTTATTTATTTTGTTGTGGGCGGCCACCCCCCCCCCCCCCCCTTTAATCCCCCCCTGTATTAGAGTAGGTGTATACCTGATCGTCAGCTGTCTGAGGCACTACGCAAGCAGCCAGGGGCGCCAATGTACTGAGGAATTGCCTCCGGGCTTCGTGGGAGGCGGCCTTAGTCTGGGGCTTGCCGGCAGGCACCACTGAAGGCACCAAGGCGGGTAACACAGAGGGTGGCAGAGGGTGGTGCGGGTGGAGGTCGCAACCTCCTCCTGATAATATTATTCCAGTAGGTTCGTCTATCCAACCACCTGGGACGTTCGTTCCAATTACTGGTGGCGTCGACAACGAGCCCACAACTGAAACAACAAAAAACATAATCAAAATAGGGAAAATCGAGACTGATCTCCACACGATTTTCTTGTTTATTCTAAAATAGCGCGAATTCTCAAAAACTATTCAGTTTTCAAAAAAAAATTGACAAATTTCAAAATTGTTTAAAACTTATTAAGTAAAGTTCTAGGGATGATGGATTTATTCCAAAAATTAAAATTTTGAAAAATAACCAGAGTTTATTTCAAGAAGTCAAAATTTCCTCAAATACACAAGAGCCTATAGAAATTTTGAATCAATTGACTTTTTTACTTTTTTTTTTTTTACTTATATCGTACTTTTTAAAAAACTAGACTATTATAAGGAATTTTTGCATGCGGTTTTTTTTAAATGAATTAGCCTCTTAAGAGATTATTGTTACATCGAGCTATAATTCTTTTAATGACTTATTAAAAATTTATCGTAATTAATTTTTTTGTTATCAAGCAAATACAAAAAACAATTCCGGTCCCAACAATCTTTTAATTTGTTTTTTAAATTTAAAAATGAATTTATTGTTATTATTAATCACATATTAATTAAGAAATTTTTAAAATAAGCTTAGATGATTTATAAAAATCAACTGTCAAATTAGTTCAAAGTATTCTTGCAATAGATAGCAGGCTAGTCTAACAGACGTTATAGTATTAGCCTATATCTGGCCTATATTTATATATTTTTATGCTTTTATAAAAGATGACAGGTCCGGATCTAGAGGGGGGGCAGTGGAAAAAAAAAGCCAAAGCCTGGGCGGCAATTAAAGAAAGATTTTACTACCAAAAAAAAGGTAAAATGATAGGAATTTTGCATAGAAAATTTATAATATAATAGCCAACATTTATAAAGTATTGTTTATTGTTAAAAGATCAATGAAAATCAACCAAAATGCATTAAATATTATTAGCCACCATTCTGACATCTCTTGGCAAATTATTCCGCAATTGCAATTCTTTTTTGAAATATCGCATATTTCTTTTAATGCGAATCATAAAAAGAATTAATTGTTTGTCAGGCATATTTTTACTTTTTATTCCTTGAATTCGATTTTTGTATCTGGTGTGACAGCACAGTACACAACTTTCGATTATTCAAGGTAAGAGAAAGTTACGTCCTG
>JAKCPI010029887.1:0-10048 GCA_023213315.1 Euborellia annulipes | reverse complement strand
ATTAATTATGAACGCCTTTAACTTGCCCTCGGGGCTTGGCGTAGAGGTTAGAGTGTTGATTTGTCCGGAAATTTTCTTTGAGACCAAAACAAAATATGTATTTGTAAATAGGCTGAAAAGGCTGGAGCCTATAGGGGCAGAAAATAGAGGGGCGGCGGCAGTGGCGGATTCAGAGGAGGTGTTTCTCAAGGGCTAATCTGGTGGGACTGGTCGCACAGCACTTACACTTTCTCTTAATTTCGGTGAGAATTTATAGGCTGCATTCTGACTTGCTTGCCGTAGAATATAAATATAAATCAAATTTTTAAGTATTAATTTTCCCAATTCCCCATTAAAAAAAATACATTTTTTTTTCGAAAAAAAAGTATTTTTTTCAAATCTCAGGGGGGTAATTACCCTTTACCCCCTTTTTACCATGTCCTTAGGCGGCGGATTGACAATTTACCCATTGTTAAAACGAAGTTGGGCTATTCCAGATATAATAAAATAATAAAGAGGGAATAACAAAAAGCAAAAATGATTTGGGGAAAAATTCCGAAAGGTGGCAAAAATTTTGCTTCCCTAAAAAAAAGTAAAATAATTTTCATGATTTTCGCGAAAGAAAAAAAAATTTCTTTTTCGGGGGCGGCAAAAGGGCTTTAGCCTATAGGCGGCATACTCTTAAATCCGGCCCTGAGTATGGAACAATTATTGTTTGATTATCTCTAAAAGTTTAATAATCTGTAAAAATTATATTTGAACTTAGAGAAAATAATTTTGTAATGAATTAATTTTTGAGACTTTCAACTTAACAGTAGTGAGAAGTTTTAAGAAAAGTATTTTTTTTTCTCAGTGTCACTTATCAGTGAATGAGCAAACAAATCAATTTGTGAAACAAATTCACTTGTTTATATTTACATGTTTTTTAATGACACCTGTATTTTTTTTTTTTTTTTTAACACACACTTTTTTCCCATTCACACTCACATTCACACACACGTTCACAGTCTTTCTCGGCAACTCAGGCCATATAAGACTTTATACGATAACCGTTAATTAATAAGATACATATATGGGTTCGAGGCATTCTTATTTAAGCCATTTGGTATCCAGATGGCTTAAATAAAATCATCGGACTGCCTGGGCTCCGAACCCGCGACGCACAGTGGGCTGAAATCGAAAAAAAGCGGCCATAATTATCTTTTTTGGGCGGATTTTTACAAAATTAAAACTATACATACATAATCATATGTTCTTCTATACCCTTCAATATTTTCATATTTTACCAAAAGGGGTTGAAATTACCCCTTGACAAAGTTGAAAAAAAAATTATGATGTGTGAAATATAAAGAAAAACATATGTCAAAAAATCAAAAAAAATATGCGCTTTACAAAAATGACATTTATTTTTACAAAAAACATACATGGGGTGAACTACCCCTTACTGAAGGGAGCAAAAAAAAATTTTTTTTTGATAATTACAAGCAATACGTCTTTATATACATTTTAATGGATGCTGATTCCAAAGATGTCATCTATTTTTACTAAAAACATACATGGGGTGAACTACCCCTTACTCAAGGTGTTAAAAAAATTTTGCTTTGATAATTACAAGCAATATGTCTTTATATACATTTTAAAGGTCACTCGTTATAAAAATGTCATTTATTTTTACAAAATATATAGATGGGGTGAACTACCCCTTACTGAAGGAAGCAAAATTTTTTTTTTTTTTTTGGTAATTACAAGCAATATGTCTTTATATACATTTTAATGGATACTGATTCCAAAGATGTCATCTATTTAAAAAAAAAACATGCATGGGGGTGAACTACCCCTTACTCAAAGGGTCAAAAAATTTTTTTTTTATATAAGCAATACGTCTTTATATACATTTTAATGGATTGCTGATTACAAAGATGACTATTTTCTCTTCCCTCAACATTGGGGGAGGGGGGGGGGGCTCGAGCCCCTTGGGCCCCTTGGAGTCGGCTTCTATGTCTCTGTCATTATACTTAAATAAAAATTATTTGCTAAAAAATAAATTACTATATTCTAGCCACTAACTTCTGTTTTATGTTCCTGTTTACCACTGTCTCTCGCTGATTGGCCAGAGACAGAGGAAGTGGAGTCAGTGAGTGAAATTTAAAACTTTAAAATTTTGCCCCGAAGGCGAGCAATTGTAAAATTTCCAAACAGTGAGCAAGAATAAATTTGATGCATTTGCTCGCTGAAGGCATGTAAGGGGGTCCAGGGGGGCTTTATCACTTGTATACAAAAATAATATAGTTATTTCAATAATATTAATAAGAATATGATAAAGAAAAAATGAAATTTTCAAATATTGAATATTCCCTTTTAATAGATTATTTTTTCAAAAGATTACAAAATCTGAGCCCCCACCATAAAATTTTATGGTCATTCTAATAATAGCCTGATTTTATTTTGTCCATCAGCCCTTTGTCACGTTTCAATATTATCTGTAAAGCAGAGAGAAGTTCATATGGTTTGACGGAAATCACTTGTTTTTCTGCCGATTTAATTATAAAAAAATTAATAAAAATTTTTCGGGCAAAATCGGGCAAAAAGTTTCGATGCAATTATGTTCTACATGTATTCTAGTTTCAGAATCTATTGAGTTTGTTAGAAGGCAAGAGGATGCCCATATACTTTTTTGAAATTGAAAAAATTTATATTGCTTTTTTTTTACTTACAAAAAAAATTTATTTAAAAATAAATAACTCTAATACAAGAAAAACAAAAATATATTCAGAAACAAGATTAATTTATCTATGATTCAAAAAAAAATTCATTAAAATTGGATTAATATTAATACATTAAAAAAATTTCTGAATATCGACTTAAAACGCAAAGAAAAGTTACTAAGTTTTCTTGCCCACTTTGGCGCTCTATAACTCGGGTTTGGGTTGGGTAAAAAAAAAATGATTTATTGTCCTGAGGTCCACATATAGTCTATTATTAGTGTGCAAAACGTTGTTTTTATATTTTGAAGTTCATTTTTTCGAATTATGGCCACTTTTTTCCTATTTCAGCCCACTGTGCGACGTTTGATATACGAGGTTAGCACGCTAACCTCTAGACCAAGCCCCGAGGGCTGACACCTGTATGATTTTGTTTTGATTTTTTATCAAAATTAACGAATATTTTCTATTTCTTCTGTGATTATTTCAAAAACTATTCAGTTTTCGGAAAAATGTCAAAGAATAAAAGCTTTTTAAAATAGAGTATTTTATCATAATATAACAAAGAAATTGAAAATTTCCAAATTTTCTGAAAAAACTTATTAGGTAAAGTACTACTTCCAAGTGACGTATTTACTCCAAAAGTTGATAGAAATCTACAATTTTAGTGTAAGGAGCATATACCAAATTTCATCGATCTAGCTGCTTTGGATTTAAGCAATCGTGTTCATACACACTCACACACACACCCAGACGTAATTCCAAAAGAACATACGAGAAAGTCTCGGGGAAGTCATTTTTTGCATTCAGGGATATCTAAAATTGTATTTGGGGTGACCAAAGCAAAAAAAAATCTTAAATATTTCGATTTTTCTAAACTTTTAGCCGTTTGAGCCCTGGGTATTGTTATGTATATAATTAACACTTAGCGGCTCCACGAAATAATATGCATAAACTTGCATGTGGCGGCACTCTTTGCGTCTCTACGATGATTAATCAAAGAATATAAAAAAAAATTGATTTTTTTATAATCGATTTAGGCAAATGTCCAATCTCTATAAAAATAAAAGAAGTAATCACTCAGTGAAGATCCTGCGTAACCGTGTATCAATCATCATAATATAAAACCTTAATTCATTTTTAAAATTCCTCAGGATAAAAAGATTGCTTTTAAATTGTATAATGAACATTCATCGAATGAATAGCGAGCTTCGAATGTCTTTTTTGACCTTCTTTGTTTATGCAACTCCGCGTTCACGTTTAATAAAACGTAAATAAATAGAGAGACCTACAACCATTTAAATATAATGGAATCTTTTTATTATGAATTAAATTTTATTTTAAAATAGATTTTATTTAGACTACAAAATCGTTTTAAATATTTCGAAAATATACAGAATATTTCATAAGTTAACTTCTTTAAGGTGCGCGTCTCGGGGTGCTAATTTTGGGAGTTTACAGTGGCCACAATCTTGAAGCTATCGACCTCAAATTTTTTTTTTTAAATTAAAGCTTTTTAAAATATCTAAAACTTATAGAAGCCCTTTTTTCGATTTCCGAAAAAAAAAAATTTTTTTAGATTAATCGCATTAAATAAAAATAAAATAAAAAAAAAGATTTTAAAAAAAATGCTTTTATTTAAATTGAACTAAAAAGAGAGAAATAAGAAAGAAATAATTTAATTGTTATTGTTAAAATTTTTTAATATTTGACTTAAAATAAAAGCGTGGGGCGCGCTTCGAAGTGATTCCGAGGCTCGCGCCCCACGCTTTTATTTTAAGTCATAAATATTAAAAAATTTTAACAAGAACAATTAAATTATTTCTTTCTTATTTCTCTCTTTTTAGTTCAATTTAAATAAAAGCATTTTTTTAAAAATCTTTTTTTTATTTTATTTTTATTTTAAGCTTTTTAGTCTTTTAGTCTTATCAAAAATCATCAATATGATAAAGTACCACATTAGTTTGGCCTGTATTGATTTGGTTCAATTGAAAAATTATTCATTATCATAAAAAAATGACTCGTAAATATCAAAATTCAAAACTATAGTTAATAGGGCCTTATTTGCGAAGGGTTTCATATAAAGTACCACATTAGTTTGGTCTATTTTGATCAAAACCACCATATAGTGGCGTCATCAAAAATGACTCTTAAGTATTACATTTCACACCTCTAGCCCATCGGGAAGTCTTTTGAAATTACATTAATTCGCGAAGGGTTTCAAATAAAGTACCACATTAGTTTGGTCCATTTTGGTAAAACCAAACTCACAATTTGCGTCATCAAAAATGACTCTTAAATATCAAATTTCACACCTCTAGCTCATCGGGAAGTGTCCTTAACAAAGCCATAAAGTTGGTGACCTTGAAAGAGTAAGTTAAATAAAAGCATTTAAAAAAAATATTTTTAAAAAAGGAGCTTTATAAGTTGTAGATAATTAAATTAGTAATCATTGTGTTAAAGAATAATTTATTTTTTGCCTTTAATTAATTAGCTGGAAGCTCTAGAATGAAATGGAAAAAATCCCTTATATTCCTATGGGGAAACCTAACGCCATCTCTTGCCGCCTTGAGTAACTCGGTAGTCTATAGTGTTCTAACCGTTTTTCGAGACGCGCACCTTAAAACGGAGAAAATTCAGATTTAATTAAATTTAAACACTAAATTTGTATCCTTCGAAACAGTTAAAGTTGTGATGTTGTAGGAAGGGGGTGTGGAAAATTATTTATTTTTACTTCCTCTTAGCTCTATATATGTTAATATATATAGAGAGAAAGTATTGGTATCTTGTAAAAAATTCGATCTCGAGATTTTGATGGATCTTCACGTTTTGAGGTCCCCTGAATCCAAAAAAGTAGTTTTTGCAATATGTTCTATGTGTATGTGTGTGGGTGGGTTTAAAGCATGAAGGAATTGAGCTAGGAAGTTGAATTTTTACTTTCTCTTACCTCTATATATATGTTAATATATATAGAGAGAGAAAGTATTGGTTTCATGTCAAAAATTCGATGTCGAGATTTTGATGGATATATACGTTTTGAGGTCCCCTGAATCCAAAAAAGCGGTTTTCGCGACATGGTCTGTCTGTCTGTCTGTCTGTCTGTGTGTCTGTGAACAAAATATCTCAAGAACAAAAAGAGCTAGGAAGTTGAAATTTTATATTTAAGTTAGGCACCCCCATGGGACGTGACACGAAGCTTTTGAACAAAATCGACCAAAAAGTACTAGTACTTTACTGATGCACTTTTTCAGTTTTTTTCGATTTTCTCAAAATTTGCTCCAACGATTTTTTTTTAAAATTCAAAAATCAATTATTTTTTAGATGCTCTTTAAAATGTATATTCTCATTTTGTCATTGAAATCTTCTGAAGACCACTTTACTCTTGTACTCCATAGAAAAGATAAGAGAAATGGTTGCCATGGAAACAAAATATAAATATTTTCCCATACTTATAAATTTTACATCTTGAATTCAATCGTACCCTATGGTCGGAAACTAAATACATGTCGACACAAAAAATCTGGTGAGACAAGCACAGTACACAACTTTCGATTACCGAAGGTAAGAGAAGTTGTGTGCTGTGCGCCAGTCACACCAGATTTTTATATTTAAGCAAGGCATCCCCCTGAGGCATGAAAATAAACTTTTAATCAAAATCTGCCAAAAAGTTCTAGTACCTTACTAATGTACTTTTTCAGATTTTTTTAGATTTTCTCAAACGATTTTGATTAAAATTCATAAATCAATTCATTTTTAGATGCTCTTTAAAATGTATATTCTCATTTTGTCATTGAAATACTTTTGTATTTCTTAGAAGATATAAATATTTTCCCATGTTTATAAATTTTACATCATGAATTATAATATATCGGCGGAAACTAAACAAATGTCGACACAAAAATCTGGTGTGACAAGCACAGAACACAACTTTCGATTACCGAAGCTAAGAGCAAGCACTGGCTTCATTTCAACTTTTTCTTGGGGGGGGGCAAACTTTTCTTTCTTAAAATTTACTTACAAATAGGCAGTGGCGTGACAAGGCCCCCCCCTCATCATGCCCCGGGCGCTACTCACAAAGGGGCGCCAAATGGTCCGCAAAAGAAAAAATAATTTTAATGTCCGGCAAAAAATTTTTCCGCGTGACGGGAAAATTTCATTCCGCAAAAAAAAAAGGGGGGGAAAAAATTCCTCAAAATTGAGCTTCCATAAAAAAAAGGTAAAATGATTTTAACGGCAAGGCAAAAAATTTTCCGCAGGCAGGAAATCTTTTTTGAGTCGGGCCTCCCTAAAAAAATTTCTATATACGGCCTGAATAATATTATATGGTTTTTGAATGGGATGGGGGGGGGGGGGGGAGGGCGCTAAAAAGGTATTGTGCTCCGGGCGCTAGTTAAGCTCGCTAAGTCACTGCAAATAGGTATTCAAATTTGGCTAAAAGGTATTTAATTTAATTGTTTAATTTTGTACAGCTATATACTCGTAGATATATTTTGAAATATTTTATTTAGAATTATATAAAATTTTATAAAAATCAGAGCCCTTGGGGGGGGAGGGGGGAGGGACAAATGCTCTCCCTGCCCCCTCCCCCAAATGATGCCACTGGCTGTGCGACCTGCCACACCAGATTTTTAGCTTTTGGTCTCCTTGTGACTTCCCCTGAATACAGTGCCAAAAAGTACAATATAATAAGCTAATTTATTAAGGTTTCGTTGAGGTGTTAATAGAACAAAAAAAAAAAAAAACTAATAATTCAAATCAACAAAATATATATTTCATTTAAAACAAATACTAGTCAAAAGTATGTCATTTCCGGTGCCAAAAGACATAAAATATCAGAGATCAGGATTTTTTTTACAATAAAAAAAGACTATCCTTTTCTCATTGACACAAAAATAAATAACTTTTAAAATTGTCTTGTTTATTTAAATGAAAACAAATTCATATTCATGTTAATGCTGAATTGAGGGAGTGAACCGATCGGGATGAAGGCCGCCGACGCGACGGGGGCAATAGGAAGTGGCTGGCAAGCCATGAGGTCTTCGTCTCAGAGGTCGTGGATGTCGATGTCTTTTTTCAGATTGACTACGCCGATTGAGAGGAAGATTTTTTATTTATTTTCTTGGGGGGGGCGGGAGATGGGGGGTGAGGGGAGACCACGATGCGCGTTATTTACGGCACGCCGACCTCGCTCCTGGCCAGGAATAGCCAGCCAGCTCCCTGCGCCACCCGCATTATTAAACCATATTAAAATCCATAAAAAGACACCCATGCTATAATCAATCATACGTGATTTCTTATCATTTCATTCAGGCGGAATAGGACCGAAGGTGTTACGCGTGTTTTTCCCGATAAGAGGGCGTTGTGTGTCATAAAAAGTATGGCCAAAAAATCAAGTGATTCAAAAATTTGCCAAGAGATGTCAGAATCGTAGCTAATAATATTTAATGCATTTGGTTGATTTTCATTGATTTTTTAACAATAAATACTTTATAAATGTTATTATATATTATGTATCTTTTATAAAAGCATAAAAATATATAAATATAGGCTAGATATCGGCTAATACTATATCGGCTGTTAGACTAGCCTGCCATCTATTGCAAGAATGCAGAACTAATTTGACAGTTGATTTTTAAATAAATCATCTAAGCTTATTTTAAAACTTTCTTAATTAATATGTGATTAATAATAACAATAAATTCATTTTTAAATAAAAAAAATAAAGATTATTGGGGCTGAAGGTTTTTCGATAATTGTTTGATAACAAAAAAAATAATTACGATAATTTTTTAATAAGTCATTAAAAAAATTATAGCTCGATGTCCCAATAATCTCTTATGAATTTAATTCATTAAAAAAAAAACAGCATTGAAAAATTTCTTAGAATAGTCTAGTCTTTTTGAAAGTACGTTTTGACGTAGCTTCTGAACACCCTTAAGAAGTTTTCAGATCTACCAAAAATTTGCAAAGACGATAGGATAATTCCTCTGTCAAATCACTAAATGTGTTGTTCTCTTGAATTTATCTTCATATGTTGTAACGTTAATTGACATAATAAGTAATGTCTAAATGGCCTCACATGTCAAAAAGACCAAACGAGCCTGAGGACACAAAGAAGAAAGCCAGTAGCAGCCAGTACGAGTAGCTAAAGCCTTGTCTATAGTTCGCCTTTTAATCAAGGCATAGGCAACCGGCCTCTCTTAGGATTATATATGGTCGCATTTGCAGGGGCGATTCATAAGTAGCTAATCAATCTTTGAGTCTGGGAGGTTTTTTATCATCATCTTCAAACTAAAACAAATTTCTTCTTAATTTTTTACTTAAAGAATATTTAAATTGACTTAATAAACATCAATCATAAAATTTCACTTTCTTCTATAATCCACCGGTACTCTAGAGCGTAGTCAGAGATGGACAAATATTTCAAATATACGTATTTCGACTAGGTAGGGGAGACTGTTGTACCTTGGACCACTTTTTACATTTTATTTTTTTACGCCAGTTTTTTTGAAATTATAATACTTGAACAGGATCCAGCCATAGTTTAAACCTTTCAGAACAACATAAGATATTGATAAATTATATATTTGTATAACTTTAGACAAGATAAATTAAAATCTATTGATATGTAAATTGGTCCATGGTACACGATGTTCGTGTACCTTGGGACAGACCTCTTGTACCCTTTATAGAGATTAATATACATATTAGGCATTCTTATTTAAGCCATTTGGTATCCAAATTGCTTAAATAAAATCATCGGACTGCCTGGGGTCCGAACCCGCGACTTTTGGCATACGAGGTTAGCACGCTAACCTCTACACCAAACCCCGAGGGCCCTACAAGCATTCTTCTTCATCACTGTCCTCGTTATCAGTGGATACAAGGCTTAACGCTTCATCTGAATCAGAGGAGGAGCTTGATTTCTGCACAACACATGCGTTACAACGTCTTGGACCAGCGGTCCAAGGTACACGATGACGTTTGTATCCAAGGTACACGATGGTCTCATTTTAAGCAAAAATGGCCACCTACAAGTAAATACCTAACCAATTTTCAAAACAGAGTGAGCGTTTTACTCACCAAAAAATGCGTTATCCACGTAGTCAGTTAGTAGAAATGCTAGTACCAACTTCCCGGAAGCACGGACATTCAACCGACAAACGAAAATTTTACTTTTACTATTAAAATAAGACTTTTGCTACGCAAAACCGAAAACAGAAACTGACAGCTGCAAAACTCAACCTGTGCACTGGTTTGACCACAGTGGTTAAAAGGGATCACCCGGAGTCCGCTAGGTTGCATCACTTACTAGATAAGTGGACTGGTCCAAGGTACACCATGTCCTAGGTACAACAGTCTCCCCT
>JAKCPI010029886.1:0-11999 GCA_023213315.1 Euborellia annulipes | reverse complement strand
AGGCCCTCAAAACGTGTATTTCTATCAAAATCTCGATATCGAATTTTTGACATGGATGCAATACTTTTTATAAACTCCCCATGAGATCAGATAAAATAACATCAATAAAATGTTATTTTTTTATTTATTTAAATATGAATTAGAAATGTAAAAATTTCAAAGAAGTAGATCTACTCACCAAATGAAAAATTTCTGGAATTAAAACCGATCCAGCGCTCGTTCCACGTCTAACAGGTACGCTTTCTCAGCCTTACTGAATGAAGAGCGATAAGGATAACCAGGTTTGAAGCCGTCATCAACCTGTAACAACAAAGAAAGAAAACCATATAGAAAAATATACCTATATTTATGTATATTCGTCTATGTGAGATTGGATGTTTGTGTGAGAGAACAAAAAGATTATTAGCCCTAATATTATTTCTCGTTTGAAATAAAGAAATTATTTAAATTTTGTTTTCTTTTTTTAAAAAAACCAAGTGTGACTGGTGCCGGGGGCCTGGCAAGGAGAAAAACAGTCACCACAATCGTTGCGTTTAAGCGATGCCAAGCGCGGCGAAAGCTCGGGATTGGTGACTCCGAGCAATCAGCGTGTGAAACGCCCCGGTAGCCATCGGTACTTGTATTTAAAATTATATAAATAAAGATATAACCCCTAAATGGCTTCTGAGCCGAAAGGGTTTTAAAAAAGTGTGACTGCTTAATTTAAAGTTTTGAAATCATTTCTCATAATATATTTGAAATAAATAGGAATGGTCTAAATGGCCTTAGATGTCCTTAAAGAAAAAAAAAAATCTGATGTGACTAGATAAGTACATATAGCCTGAGATAGTTAAAGGGGAGTCCAAAGGGACAGGAAGCCCTCCGAAGGCGCGCCCCGCGGCTAGTATCAAAATCAAAATTCTAATCACAAAGGGATTGAGAGGGTGGTGAGATCGGGTCTATAATAATATTATGTTTACTAACTACTGAACGAAATTGATTTTAATGTTTGCAATTATAAATAAATAAATACCATTGTTTGTCACTTCTTCCGTGATTTATTTCTAAAAAGAATTGTTTATTCATAAACGTGATAGTATGAATCATTTCAGACATGTTTATTTGCTGTCAAGTCATAAAATAGTTTGTCTATTTTTTTTCTTAATGTCCTCAGTCTGATATTTAATAATTTTTTTCAACTTAATTATTCTTAAAATAAGGACAACGAAATGTTGTAAATGAACCTTGGCGCTTGGTTGCTTTTGCTTATGGGAATCGAATCTCTTTCTCTATTGCTTCTTCTGACATTTAACACAAAATTAAATCGCAAAATAAAATTTTACCAATATCTTTTGTTGATCTTTGGAACGTGTCTTGTTAATACAAAAATGCAATGCTTTATTGCTAAGCTTTCAGAAAAAGATTGATAAAGTCATAGTATTTATTTAATATACTATTAAATTTATTTAAACAAGATTTAAACAACCAAACTAGCGTATATCATTTTTATAATCAAATATTCACATCTTATTAAGATAAAAAAATAACAAAGATGAATTTAGGTTTGGCAATTTATAGATTTAATATAAACAAGCATAAAGAACTTTAATATGCCAAAGGAGACAAAAATAACAGTAAAAATGAAGCGAAACACTATTACTCTCTACCATATACTGTATGGTAAATTCTGGAAGGTAGGCAACCGAAATTCCTAAAAAGGAGTAATTATTATGTATTTTTTTTTTACGGGGTTTTATGGAAAAAATTAAGAAAGCCAAATTTTTTTTAGGGCTAATCAATTAATAACAATTTTGAAGAAAGAAAAGCACGCTTGGCTTTTTAAAAAATGTCTTTATTTAATACATGAAAGTTAAGTTTCCTAATTAAAAAAAATATATATTAGTTGAGATAAGAGAGTGTGTAGCCTAGCTAATTCCACTAATCAATCGGGCTATTATAAATGATAAATTTTTTACTTTCTCTTACCTATGTATATATGTAATATATATATAGAGAGAAAGTATTATGATCATGTCAAAAATTCGATGTCGAGATTTTGATGGATATACATGTTTTGAGGTCCCCTGAGTCCAAAAAAGTGGGTCCCGCAAATTGGTCTGTGTGTGTGTGTGTGTATGTATGTGTGTGTGTGTGTGCGTCTGTATGTGTGGACAGATTTTTAGCATGAAGGAGTTGAGCTAGCGGATTGAAATTTTATATTTAACTTAGGTACCTTTGAAGAATCTCAAAATAAGCTTTTGAACAAAATCGGCCAAAAAGTACTAGTACTTTACTGATGTACTTTTTCAGTTTTTTTCGATTTTCTCAAAATTCCCTCCAAGGATTTTTTTTAAAATTCATAAATCAACTATTTTTTAGATGCTCTTTAAAATGTATATTCTCATTTTGCCGTTGAAATCTTCTGAAGACCACTTTACTCTTGTTCTTCATAGGAAAGATAGAAATGGTTGCCATGGTAACGGAATTTAAATCTTTTTCTTTTTATTAGATTAAAAATCAATTATTATTTAAATTCCCATTTTTTTTTAAATTTATTTGTGTCTTTAATTGTTTCAAAGAAAACATATATGTCTCTCTCTCACTTGCAAACATTATCGTCTCTCTCTACTCTTTTTAAATTCCCTTTCCACCTTATCTTCGCATAGGAACAATGTTAATTTCCTATAGGGATTTGTAAGTTAATTTCGATTCAAAAGGGGTCCCCTTTAGAACTTTTTAGGCATTTAAAATTTTTTTTCCAATTCTTATGAAATTTTGTATTTATTTCCGATTCTATATTGTGTATAAAATGTCCAAATATGAGATTAAAATTTTGAAAAATAACCATAGTTTATTTGAAGCAGTCAACATTTAAAATGCAAGTTTGAAACTAAGGTGCTATGGGAAACTAAATATATCTCGACACAAAAAATCTGGTGTGACCAGCACGGTGCGCAACTTTCTCTTACCGAAGGGTAAGAGAAAGTTGTGTGCTGTGCGCCAGTCACACCAGATTTTTTTGATAAAGATTGGAAAACGAAAAACCTGAATGAGAAAGATAACTATTATATTAGAGTGAGATGGATAGCTGAGTAGTTCTTATAGTATGGAAGAAAGAAAAGAGCGAGTTTCGTTTATTTCGTTTCAAGCCGACGTTTCGGTCAGATATACCATCCTCAGGGCTGAATTTCAACAAAATTCCTCGAAATGTCGAATGGAACAATTGTGTAAATTATTTATTAGTCAATCTGACCTTGATTCGCATAGCCTGTTGGTCCTTATTAAATGGCAATAAATAATTTACACAATTGTGCCATTCAACATTTCGAGGAATTTTGTTGACAGGCTTCAGTCCTGAGGATGGTCGTAGAAGTGATTAATAAACGAAATAAACGTAGCTGCAATTGTTCTTTTCTTTCTTCCTTACTACAATAACTATTAAAGTGTCTAGGAAAAGTATAGCGATTCGATGTTGAATTTGAAAAGAAATACTTAATTTAAGGTTCAGAACAAAATTTGAAAAAAATAAAAATAAAACCTCGGACAAAATGGGGTAAGATCGAAGTCAGTGGGGTTATGGAAACAACCCCTCCCCCACCCCACCTCCCGAAATCCTGAAAAATTATAAATAAAAAGAAATATATAGAGAGAAACATGGTGTTAAAATTCTAAATACTGTTCTAATTACATTTTATTTTCATTAATGTATACAGGAAGTTTTTTCTTATTGCAGCAGCTTATTCGGCAAATAATTGAATAAAGATCACTTTATATTTTTGTTGAAAATTTTTTATTGTGAGGACCAGCTAGATGAATAAGAAAATAAAATTTTCTGAATGACTTGAAAAAAATTCAGAAAAATCATTTAAATGTTTGATTAAAATATCTTCTAAAATCATTGAAAATGAATGAAACCATAGATCAATAGTGTAAATATTATAGAAGAAAAAATAATTTGTTCATTCATTATTCATTCATTCATAGAAAACATGTTTGAAAATTAAATTGACACAGATAATTTTCCAATTGGTAAAATGCAACTAATATGAGTGTGGTGAAATTTTGCAAGCAGAGGGACCTCGTTGAAGGCCCCACCCTTTTGTTGGGGTCACAAGATTTGAGCTTTTAGTCTTTAATAAATGCACATCACATTATCTCTCTACACATTTTAAAGTCTACTCAAAATAATATACAGTATAAAAATATTTTTTAAATTATAAAATTTTCCAAATCCCACATCTTGAATCTGCCTCTGTGTATGTATTAATAAAATGAATTATTAATAAACTTTTTTTATTTGCATCGTATAAATCAATCAATCTTTAAAAAAAAACAACCCATTTCTTCATTTCTGATAACATTAATATATCTTTTTCTCTTCATTTTCTACATTACTGAATATTAGGGTCCGACCGAAACAAGATTTTCAGCCGAAACCGAAACCGAAACCGAATATTCGGCCTCAACCTTAGTTTCGGCCGAAACCGTAACCGAAACCGAAACTTGTATTTCCTATAAAAATTTTTTTTCATTTTACCTTTTTTTTTTTTTTTTTTTGAATTTTTTTTCCCTCCCGTGAAAATCATTTTACCTTTTTTTTAGGGAGGCTAAAATTTTTTCTCCCTCAAGTGCAAATTATTTGACCTTTTTTTTTTTTTGCATGCGAGTCTCATCCCATTTTTTCAGACTCTGGTTTCGGCCGGCCGAAAGGTTCGGCCACTTTTTGGCCGAAACCGAAACTACGGCCGAAACCATGATTTTTGGCCGAAACTGGCCGAAACCGTAACCGAAACCGAATATACGGTCGGTTCCTACTGAATATTTCAAATTTTTAAGTATAATTTCAAAGAAGCCGCAATCGGGTCATTATTATTAATATAAATTACTCGTAATCTTATTAGATTAGAATCTTCTTTTTAAGGCAAATTTCTAATTGAAAATCTGTACATACTTTATTTTTATATTTTCCTAATTTTCCTAAAGTCCAAGGCTTTTTTTGACTTTTTATGTCAAGAACTGGTCATCCTATTCCATTAATATTCTAAATAAGTATTATAATTTCATAGTAAATTAAAATGGCATTAAAATAAATTTATTGAGATAAGAGAGATAGCTTGGATAATAAAATTTTAATTAATAAAATATAAAACTTATAAATTATGCAAAAATAAACATCGTTTCTGTAAAATCGTTTTAATTTTAATTGAAAATGGATGTAAAAGTGCGTTCGTTATCGGAGTAGAATGAATAAGGGGGAGGAAGGTTCATGGTACTTTACCAAATAAATTGCTACGCTAAATTATGATTGTTATTTTCAACACCGAATATAAACACATTCATTTAATTAATTAATAATTATTCTGGCCATAATTAATTAAATGACAACGTCATAAATATTTCAAAGACACGATAAGAATAAAATAAAAGCTGTCTTACCTTCCGATCTTTAAAAGGTTCCGACTGGCATTGATGCCTTAAGGAAGATTTTCCAGAAGAAGGACCATTCACTTATGTCGTAAACTGACCTGAAATTTAAAGTACAAAATTTTAATATGAAATATAAAATATACGATAATTATTTAAGAGCTAGTTAGATAATAATTATTGTTTAATTTTATTATATATCCTAAGTGTTTTACCTTTTGTAATTAAGTTTTTGAATTGCATTTAGTTAGTGGTAGGTTATTAGAGTTATTAGTTTCTTATTCAGTATTTATGTAAATCAAATGTTGGAAAAAAGATAAAAGAAAATAATTAGAAACTAAGGATAAATGGAAAAATAGTCAGGAAAATTTAGAAAACAAAAGTCAAACGAAAATTCAAATTCAAACCAAATATTTCTAACATCATGAAAATTTAATGAAAATGTTCAAATCACCGTTTCAAGTTGACACTAAAAAATTATTTTCTTTGGGAATTTCGGATGCCATTCAAAAACAAAGGATTTATTTTTTCAAAGTCCATACATTATATCACCGTTTTCCAAACTGGGGGCGCGGACTAGTCTAAGGGGAGGCGCGAATATTAGCAATTTTCTAAATGACTGCTAAAGTTTTTTTATTTTATTTAAGGTCTTTTTTCGGCATCCCGTCTGTATTTATTGGTAGCCAATCCAATAGAAACAAATTTTTGCCGCATGAGACGAGATGCGTACCCTTGACCCCTAGCCCAGAAGGGAGAAGCTCTACCACTGAAATTATGACCCAAGAGCTGCTAAAAGAAATAATAAATAATATAATAGTTTATATTGATAAATTTTTTAGGAGTAAAAACTTTTGTTTATATTATTTTATAAAATGGAGGGGGGGGGGCGTCATACGAGTAAATATTTTTAAGAGAGGCGTGGTAACAAAAAGTTTGAAAACCACTGAGGTAGAGTGTAGGCTTTATAGAATTAAATATTATCAATTAAGAATCAATAAAAAGTATCAAATGCCGAGATTCTGAAGCAAACGGAAAAGATCTAGAAAATGAGTGTTAACATTCATCTTTAAAAAAAAATTGGTTTTTCTTTAAAATTCCTAGGAATAATTTACTATATGCTTCACTGCGCTTAGTAGTTTTTTATTTTTAATTTATATAATAGTCTACTCATTTTTTTTTTTTGTTTTTTTTTTTGTTCTTATTGTATAAATGAGTTTCAAGTAATTGCCTTATTGATAGGCGATCTAAGAAGGGGAGAGGGGAGGCCGGATGGTTGGTTACAAAAAGAAAAGAGCATGAAGAAAATCTAAAAACAGGGAAAAACCTAGCGAAGGACGAATTTTGTATGAATCAGAGAAAAAAAAAACTTGTAGTTTGAATTCCTATAATGCTTAATAATGATTCAATAATATTTATTATTTCGAACTCTTCTGGCCTGTCAATTTAAATTTTGCTATTAATAAAATTTCTCGAATTGAATGGCTGTAGATATTCAATTAGACGAAAGAGACGGGAGGAAGCCTTCCCGTGAAGAGCAGCCAGGTGAAATAAGAATCTTTATATTTTGTTGCCGTGCTAAACGCACTCATCCTCAGGTTTGGGAAACTTATGAACACCCCAACTTCAGGAGGAACGTGGGAAAGAAGATGATCCCTTTTCAATTGGATAAAGACAATATAGATTTTTTAGTATCAATTTAACTGTCAGAAGCAAGAGACTTATCTAAAGAAAATAGATACAATTAAATATGGTCAGAAAATTTAATATTTACTAATATCAAAAAAAATTAAATTTAAAATATAAATAAAATTTAAATATAATTTAAAATATTTTTGGTTTGTAACATTAGATGGAAAATCAATTTTATTCTAAGGACCGACGACCAAAAATAAATAATTTTGCGTATTATCCTTTATTTATAGATATTTCAATCCCAGTGAGATGGAATCATCTTCAGTACAATCAGCAGATGTTTTGCAAATCGCTAATTTCTCCCATCCAATATGCAAGGGCGAATCCAGAGGTGTTTCTCGGGGGGGGGGGGGGTAATCTGGTGTGACCCTTCGCATAGCACACTATTTTTTTCTTAATTTCGGTAATTTAAAGGCGCATTCTGTACTTGTTTGCCAGAATATAAATACAAATCAAATTTTTAAGTATTAATTTTAAAAATTTTTTTGCGAAAAAAAGGTATTTTTTTCAAATATCGGGGGGGGGGGGGGGGTAATTACCCCCTTTACCCCCCCATTCTCCCCTCCCTCCTTGATAAGACAATAGTTTAGCACTCCATGAATGCAATTTTTATAAAAAACACAATCTTTTTTTTGATATTGGAGGGGAAAATTAAACAATACAAAAACCTTCGGGGGTTTTTCTGAGGATGATTCCATCTCACTGCGATAGAAAAATCTACAAATAAACGGATAATACGCAAAAGTATTTATATTTGACCTAGTTCGGATAATTAAAAGTTGTGTTCTGTGCTTGTCACACCAGATTTTTTGTAGTGACATATATTTAGTTTGCGACAATATATTAGAATTCAATCATCAGTAACTATTAGTACTCTTTGGCCCGATAAAAATTTATTTTCGTGCCTTAACTTTAATAGAAAATGTCAACATCGTAGCTCATTTACACTTTGCTTTGAATTTAAGACAAACAGACCATTTTGCGAGACCCACTTATTGAACTCAAGGAACCTCAAAACGTGTATTTCCATCAAAATATATAAGAGAAAGTAAAAATGAAATCACTCTCATTGGAAGTATTTAATAGGATTGGCAAATAAAAAAAAAACTTTTATTTAAATTATTTTTCCTACTTTTTTTCCTTTTCAAAAAAAAATAAAAGTAAAATGAAATTCAATATCATTTAAATATTAATGAATATATAAATAGGCCTTCATTAAAAAAAAATTCTTTCAAAAAGATTTCACCAAAGGAAATTTTTTTTTTTACGACTGTCATAAAAAAGGTTTATTAGCATGTAAATGATAATGTAAAGAAATCCCATCAGTTATAAATTATTCTAATTAAGTTTAAGTCAACGAATCAAAAGATCTCCAAATATTTTTTAAGTCTTTTTAGGTATCGAATTTCAAAATTTTCTTTTATAATTAGGTGGCTCCAAGATCTATATATTGTTTGAAACAAACAGATACATGCGTAGAAAAATGGAATTATTTTTTGAAAATCTGACTAAATGCCGTGAAAAACAAAAAAATCATCTATTTCAATTGAATATTTACTCAGATTCTGGAGAATTTAAAAGATACGACAAATTTAAATACACTATAAAATAATTGAGTTTTATTATTTTTATAAAGGTAATTTCTTCGTGGAATTAACGTATTTAAGTGCAATTTTGTATAATTATACATCTTGCATAAAATATTATTATTTTTATGATAAAAACAAATTAATGAAAATCCTTTTTCTCAAGCCAAATAAATTAGTCTTTTAATTAGGTACTACAAGCGGGAAAACGTTGGGCGCAATTAATTGCAGCTCTTCATCATCCACTCTAAAAAATTCATGTCAAAAATTCGATTTTGATTGATCTTCACGTTTTGAGGTCCCCTGAGTAAAAAAAGTGGTTTTCGCGACAGAGTACTAGTACTTTACTGATGTACTTTTTTCAGTTTTTTTTTTTTATTTTTCTCAAAATTTGCTCCAACGATTTTGATTAAAATTCAAAAATCAATTATTTTTTAGATGCTCTTCAAAATGTACTGTATATTCTCATTTTGCCATTGAAATCTTGTGAAAACCACTTTACTCTTGTATTTCATAGTAAAGATAGAAGAAATGGTTGTCATGGTAACAAAATATAAATATTTTCCCATACTTATAATTTAACATCTCAATTCAAATGTTCCGTACTGCCGGGGACTAAATATATGTCGACACAAAAAATCTGGTGTGACAAGCACAGAACACAACTTTCGATTACCGAAGGTAAGAGAAAGTTGCGTGCTGTGCACCAGATTTTTATCACTTTTAAATGCCAAAAATTTTTCAATTTTAATATCATTTTTATTTATAATAATTTTTTATATAAATCATTCAAAAGACGATGGAATGTATGAATGAACGAAATACTTAAGGACACTTTTTGACTGTATTAAAATTATTGTGTTATAATAATTCAAGGTCGTGTAACCTAGACATCACCTAGTTGATAATACTTTTTGCTGCCTTTCCAAGTGGGTCAACTTTGTGTCCTTTCGTCCACAGGAAGCTAACCCGCAGCTGCCAAAAGGAAGAACAATGGGAAAAACAAGGTTTTGATCAATTCAATGGCAATAGTTTGCATATAGATACGTGAATTCATTTATCATTGTTCAAAGTTAATCAAGGGATTTTCATAATTTTTTTATATAATAGCTACCTGTACTAATACATTGATGTGACTGGCATATTAGAAAACATTAATAATTCATATTTTCCTTGCGAGCTTTAATATTTAGTATTAACAGCCAAAATAAATTTAAAAAAAAATATTTAGTTGACTATTATTTTTAAAAAAAAGGGTAGAATTTTTACTTTTTATTTTATTTAAGAACTTTTTCGACATCGGAAGCTATTTGGACCCGAACCTATTTCAATTCAATTGAAAATATTTTTATCGCATGAGACGGGATGCGACCTTTGACCCCCTAGTACATGCTGATTAAAGTTTTTTTTTTTAGTCTTCAAATCTTAGGCCATTTAGACTTTGATATCAATTATTTAAATAGGATATTTGTGGTGTCCAGGTGCAAAGTTGTCATCAATTCAAATGATAAGAGAGAAGCTTTGAATTTATTTGGTTTGACTATTTATTATTAAGAACTTGTTATTTATGATTTAAAGTTATCATATCTTTTGTTTGAAAATTTTTGTTCATATTAATTCTCAAGTAATTGGTTCTAATTCCACTCTCGATTATTAGAATAAAAAAAAGTAAAAAACGAACGAGTTTAACTGGTTCTAATAGAAAATTAAGCGAGCCCCTGCAAATTCTCTGATACCTCCAAAATTACAGCTTGTCTTTTCCGGTTGCCGCGCTGATGTCTTTTATTTATTAACCTTTAGGGGGAATTCCAAAAAAACAAAAGAGAGGCAGAGCGAAAAAAGAGACTCAAAAAAAGAGAGAGTGTGGGGGGGGGGGTGTCTCTTTTGTGTGTCTTCGTTTGTAAAAAAACAAGGCCTACTGATCTCCCAAGCAAAAAAATGTAGAAAAAAAGAGGGGGGAGCGGCGCCGCCAGGAGGGGAAGAGAGGCCGGGGGGGCGGCGGGGGGGGAGAGACCCTCTAGAGTGTCGCCGCTGTGGGTTGGCCGGAATTCCACCTTAAATTTAATATTTTAAAACCGTTTTATTCACATAATTTGGAGAATCACGTAAAAATTTTAAAGAAAAAATATTTATATATAACTACTAATTTATTAAATAGGTTAACCCAATTAATGAAAATTATTTTTTTCTGTAAAAATTGAATAAAGTTCCAATAATTTTTGGCAATCAAATTTGTTTTTATAATAACTTTAATTAAAATAAATAGTTTATTGCCCAGGCAGTCCGATAATTTTATTTAAGCCATTTGGATACCAAAATATCGAATTTTTGACATGAATCCAATACTTTCTCTCTCTATATATTAACATATATAGAGGTAAGAGATAGTAAAAATAGTTTATTGTTACTAATTGTATGCAGATTTATATGATTTAAGTAATATTTTCTTCTATGGGGCCTTTTTCAAATTATATTTACAAAAAAATGTACAATCTCTTAGGTCCTGTGAATTGTTATTCGAAGCCTAAACAAGATCACGAATTTTTCATTGTGACATAGCTTTTATATTATATAGAGGAGAAAAGCCTTCGAATTAAAGGCATAAAAACCCTCGAGTCCTAACGAGTCCCCATCGCCATCGCCCTACCTAATTTTGTTTTTCGTTTCATCACTTTATAAGCATTTAATTTTTTTTTCTTGCTTCTAGAGGGCAGCTGCTATCTGCCCTCGCTGGGTACGCCTTATGAGAGAAGCTTTTTCCATAGGAATACAAGGGATTCATTTCCATTTCATTCTAGAGCTTCCAGCTAATTAATTAAGGGTAAAAAATTAATTATTCTTTAACACAATGATTACTAATTTAATTATCTAAAACTTATAGAGCTCCTTTTTTAAAAATATCTTTTCTTTAATGCAATTAATCTAAAAAAAAATTTTTTTTTTTTTCGACTAATCAAAGGGCTTCTATAAGTTGTAGATATTTTAAATAGCTTTAATTTTAAAAAAATTTGAGGTCGATAGCTTCAAAATTGTGGCCGCTGGAAACTCCCAAAATTAGCACCCCGAGACGCGCACCATAAACTCTTGGAAAATCTTAACATGATTCTAGCTACCTATATATTTAGTTTAATATAAAAAAGGCAGTTTCTCCTAATTCTTGAATTACCAAGCATTTGGCCTTTTTATTCTATGAGGAGGGGAAAATTGAAATTTTTTCTTATTTAAATTTTGTTTGACTTTGATTTTTTTAAATTTATGAGAAACTTGGTTCAGATTTAATAAAAAAAAATATTTATACAAAAATTTTTCTTGATGTTT
>JAKCPI010029885.1:0-22416 GCA_023213315.1 Euborellia annulipes | reverse complement strand
GGCAACTCTACAAGGAGAGGGAGTTGCTGTTACATCCCCGTGCTTTGGAAGGAACCTAAACCTTCTCTTATCATGTCCTTCTCTGATCAGGAGTGAATTTGAAGAAAGGCTTAAGAAGAAGAAACTTCCCCGTCCTTTGTGTTTGTGCTTCCTACTACAGGACTGTTTAAAAGAGAACTATTTTAGTATTTTCAAATTTTTTTTCTATCAACAATATGCACATTTGATTAAAAAATTTTTTATATCAAATTATATTGTATCAATATTTAAGTGCTTATACAATAATTTGTATTATTGTTAAATATTTTTTTCTTCTCTTCTACTATAAAGTTATAAATATATATAAGTTACATATATAATGAATATAATGGGAATCAGACAACTTGTTGTATTAAATAAGATGTAAAAGGTGGCAAAAATACTCGGGGAAGGGAAAAAATTTGGATACCAAAAAATCTGGTGTGTCTTGGTGCAGGTTAGCAATTTTCTCTTACCCTCGGTAATCGAATGTGCTGTCGCAGCAGATTTTTGTGTCGAGATATATTTAGTTTCCCATAGCACCTTAGTAGAAGGTAAGAGAAAGTCCTGTGCTGTGCGACAGTCACACCAAATTTTTTGTTAATTAAATGATAATAATTATAAAATGAAAATAAGGCTGAGGATTAGGTCATTGGGTCTCTGCGCAGCATCAACAACAACAACAACAACAACCTCTTGAAAAATCGAACGAGTTCCAGGCAAACGCAAAAGTAGGAACATTTCCGAAGGCCTCCTGCATGCAGATGAGCAGTAAAATATTGAAATAAATTCTCGGGGAGGAAAAAAAAAACTCTCATTGAATGTCTGAGAAAACCGATGGGTCGTTTGTTCACTAGATTCGGAATATCTAATAACCGAATTCGGAAGAAGATGTTAAAGGAAATAAAAAAAAAAAAAAAAAAGAATACCTCAAGTACTATTTTTATAAACGTCTCTCTCTCTCCTTATCCTTAAAATATATGTATTATGGGAAATCATTTTAGATTATTGAGTTAAATAGTGTCAAATGCTAAAGAAAGAATTAAACATGGTTTATTTTTAATTTAGTAAATACATTGCCATAAAATAAATTTTGATGAATTTACAATTTTTTTTGTTGTAAGCAAATTTCACTTGCCGAAAAGACTGTGTGAATGAGAAAAAAATGTGAATGTTTAAAAAAAAAAATTTTTCTTTTCCTGGCTAAGAAAAGGCGAGGGTCCCCCGCTGAGCGGGCTCCGAAACCAGCTGTCGGGGGTCCGGAGCAAGGCCCCTCTCAGCCAAGCTCGGAAGCCCACGGGAAAATCTCCACTACAATAATTTTCTTAATATAGGGGGTGTATATGTATTTAAAAAAAATGCACTGCAAAATTCAGCCACACTGGTTCCAGTGTCCCAAAGAAGAATTTGTCAACACATATGGACCATTACTTTCTAGGGTTCTGGAAAGGTCCAGTGCTTTAACAAAATAACTTAATTATGAGTAAATATTTTTTTTTTTAACCCAATCTAGTACCCATTTAATTTTGAATATGGGTAAGTGATCTTGTTTGTACACGTTATTACGTCATCAAATTAAATTCTTTTTTTTTTCTCTCTCTCTCTCTCTGCCTTCATACTTGGGTTGAAGGGTTCGAGTGGGGTTTTACTCGATCAAATTCAACTAATTTCAAAACATTTACAAAACTTATTCTCAGATGGTGGGAGGGGAAAAAAAATTTTACCAACTCTCCAATGTGTTTGTGTCTACAACGAAAAGGTAGAAGAAGAAGAGAGAAGTAAACAAATAGAAGTTAATATGGTGAGTTTTATTGACTCTTGAGAGCGTTTCAAAAAACAAGAAGTAAATCAACTACTAGTTTGTAGTTTCAGACGATCGGAAATACAATTATTAGTGAAATCTCTCTTTTCTCTTAAAATAAAATAAAATTTCCCTTTTCATCATTCCATTTCTCATTTCACTCTGATGATGAGTAAAGTTTGACTTGCAAGGTATTGTTCCTATCTTCATTGTGTATATAAATTGTTATTATCTAAAAGTTGTTATGAATTGTGTTTAAATATTAATCACTTTTATTAAAGGGATTTTAATTCTCATATATAGGCATGAGTGTTTAGATTTCAATACTTATATCTGATTTAATAATTGAAATCTTCGCTCTCTATAATTATTCAAAAAGTCTTGAGAAATTAGAAAATACTAGCCGCACCGCCCACCTTGGACGGCTTCGCCCTCCTGGGCCCCCCCCTCAGCTGGCTCGGGCCCGCCTGCGTCGGACCCTCGCCTTTTTCTTAATTATGAAAAAAAACTATTCCAAACCAGTGACTACTTTAGGATTTGCTTATATCCATTGAATACACAAATGAAAAGAGATACATAAATATTTTTAAAGAATTATATATACATGTGTTGGTCTCTGAAGTAATTATGAAAAACATATAACCAAGTATTTATTAATTTAAATAAGCGAAAAATGTAGGTACCGCCGGGAGTCGCACCACGGATCTGTCGATTTACGCTCAGCATGCGCTACTACTGGACCACAGTACCGCACTCGCTTATTTAAATTATGATAGATCGCTAATTTCAGTCTACTAGAGAAACGCCGCTCAAATCAAGCGTTCAGATTTCTCCGTTACTGAGGCGAGATCTAGATGGACGTTTTGAGATATTCTCTCAATTATACAATTAATAGATCTCGCCTCAGTAACGGAGAAATCTGAACGCTTGATTGAGCGGCGTTTTCTCTAGTAGACTGAAATTAGCGATCTATCATAATTTAAATAAGCGAGTGCGGTACTGTGGTCCAGTAGTAGGGCATGTTGAGTGTAAGTCGACAGATCCGTGGTGCGACTTCCGGCGGTACTTACATTTTTCGCTTATTTAAATTAATAAATACTTGGTTATATGTTTTTCACAAATATTTCTCTATACATTTCCTATGGGAGAAAACGTAACTTTAGGAATTAATAACTCAACAATTTATAGGAATTTCGGAATGAAAATAATTTTCCTGTAATCCTTATTTCTTCTTTAAGCATATAAAATTTCGTTTCGCCGAAGGCAAGCAAGAGGGTCCAGGGGCGTATCCTCC
Organism: Euborellia annulipes; assembly: GCA_023213315.1. Lineage (NCBI taxonomy): Eukaryota > Metazoa > Arthropoda > Insecta > Dermaptera > Anisolabididae > Euborellia > Euborellia annulipes. The sequence goes on along the minus strand of JAKCPI010029885.1, from coordinate 19,303 downwards.
GACCAGTGGATTTATATTTAGTAAAGGGTGAATGCCATTGTAGGAGGGAATAAATTTAGCACAAAACAATAAAAACAAATTCAATTATAAAATAGCGTATAGCAAGGAGTAATATCGGTATGTTGTACAAGTACTACGTTTGAGTGATGTCACTTTGAAGCGTAAACATTTTGATTTTTTTTATATTATTCTTTTCATTTTCTTCACTTTTAATTTTAACGGATTTAAGGGTGCATAAGTAGAACCAAAATTCTGGGTTCAAAGGCGGATCTAAGTCAACTTACAGTGCTCTAAATCGGACCTATTCAGGGCCTGAAGGCTATAAGCAGGCCTTAAATTTCGACTTGGGTTGGCTGCCTATCATTTAGGCGCTTTGCTTTCTCCCCGATAGTGGAGTTCATAGGAATAGAATAAAGGATTGAAGGGGAAAGCAGCCAGGCATAGGAGCATCTATTAAATTAAACTCCTTTTACGCAAAACGTTTCGGCCGAATTAATCATGCCATCTTCAGATGCATGTGATGAGAATCTTTACGGAGACATTTCGAAATTTTCTTCGTAAAGACTCTCATCATATCCAATTATTTATATTGTTATTTATACACGCTATTGTAAAATAAATAAGCTTATGAACTGACTGTTGACAACTCTATTTACTAAAAAACTCCAATGCATCTGAAGATGGCATGATTAAATCGGCCGAAACGTTTTGAGTAAAAGGAGTTTAATTTAATAGAGGCTCCCTGCCTGGCTGCTTTCCTCTTCAATACTTTATTCAATTCTTCACAGCCAACTTATAACTATTTAGATATATTTAACTAATGGCGTAACAAATTTTCACGAATTATTTTCGGAAAGCCAAAGAATATAGTAAAGTTTTTTTAATTTAGCGATGGGGGATCTAATGAAATATTGTAATTGTAAAAAAAAAACTAACCAGCCCTATTTCTTTTGTTTCAGAATTTGTTGTCTCGACGAGATTAACATCTCTACGGAAAAGGTAAGAATCTTCTATCTTCTTGCGCTTTGAGAAATTAATATACGCCTGTTATAGATGTAGGATTATTTTAATTTTTTTACTATCGATTAAATTTGTAATATTTGCCATAAATCTAATGTTATTTGAGTGATTTTTTCAATTGAATCTAGGATCATATGTGATTGATTGGTATGGAATTGTTGGCCTATCATTAATTGATCCTAGGTTCTGAAGATGAGTGAGATCGGCAAACGAAACGTCAAAAAAATAAAAAAATTTTTATTTTTCTCTTTCTTTTGAAATTAATCTTAGCAACTGACATAAAAAAAATAAGTAAGGAGGAAATTAATTTCATATAGAGAGCAAGAAATGATATTTTTATAGATTTCTGAATCTACCAATATATATAAAAAAGCAAGTTTATCGCACAGCTTGAAGCTGACATCGGCAAAATATCCTTGTCCCCCCTCTCTCTCTCTCTTTAACTTGGTTGACATTCGATTCAACAGCCGTCTCTCTCTCTCTCTCTCTCTTTTTCGCATTAGAATGTTTGTAAAAAAAAATAATATTTTTTTGAAGAGAGAAATGTTATTTTTATATTAAAGATAATTATTATAAGTAAGTCGTTGAGAAGAAGAGTTCCTTAAGGGGGCACGGGAGCGAAGTGTTACGCATGTTTTTCCCGATAAGATGGTGTAGTGTGTCATAAAAAGCATGCCCCAAAAATCAAGTAATTCAAAAATTTGCCAAGAAATGTCATAATGGTAGCTAATAATATTTAGTGCATTTGGTTGATTTTCATTGATCTTTTAACAATAAATACTTTATAAATGTTATTATCTATTAGGTATCTTTTATAAAAGCATAAAAATATATAAATATAGGCCTGATATAGGCCAAAAGGGGATCAGCTGTTAAACTAGTCTGCCATCTATTGCAAGAATGCTGAACTAATTTGACAGTTGAATTTTTAAAAAAATCATCTAAGCTTATTTTAAAAATTTCTTAATTAATATGTGATTAATAATAACAATAAATTTATTTTTAAATTTTAAAAAAATTAAAGATTATTGGGACAGATTGTTTTTTTGTATTTGCTTGATAGCAAAAAATTAATTACGATAATTTTTTAATAAGTAATTAAACAAATTATAGCTCGATGTCCCAATAATTTTTTATGAATTTAATTCAATAAAAAAAAATCTGGTGTGACTGGCGCACAGCACACAACTTTCTCTTACCTTCGGTAATCGAAAGTTGTGTACTGTGCTTGTCACACCAGATTTTTTGTGTCGACATGTATTTAGTTTCCGACAGTAGGGTACAATTGAATTCAAGATGTAAAATTTATAAGTATGGGAAAATATTTATATTTTGATACCATGGCAACCATTTCTCCTATCTTTTCTATGGAGTACAAGAGTAAAGTGGTCTTCAGAAGATTTCAATCACAAAATGAGAATAAAGAGAATATAGAGAATCTAAAAAATAATTGATTTTTGAATTTTAAAAAAAATCGTTGGAGCAAATTTTGAGAAAATCGAAAAAAACTGAAAAAGTGAATCAGTAAAGTACTAGTACTTTTGGGCCGATTTTGTTCAAAAGCTTCGTGTCACGTCCCATGGGGGTGGCTAACTTAAATATAAAATTTCAACCTCCTAGCTCTTTTCGTTCTTGAGATATTTTGTTCACAGACACACACACACAGAGACAGACACACAGACACACACACAGACAGACCATGTCGCGAAAACCACTTTTTTGGATTCAGGGGACCTCAAAACGTGAAGATCCATCAAAATCTCGACATCGAATTTTTGACATGAATCCAATACTTTCTCTCTATATATATATTACATATATACATAGGTAAGAGAAAGTAAAAAAAACCACATTGAAAAATTCCTTATATTAGTCTAGTTTTTTTTTTAATTTAAAGTTCGCTCCTGAACCCCTTAAACCAAATTATTTAGGCCTATAAATAAAGCCCGGATTCCTATGCAATTGCATATTCTATTTGCTAACATGCACGTTAGAGAAAACCAATTTTCCAACCGAATCTTGCCCATTTGGAACTATGTTTCAAATCTTATATTCCATATTTTTGCATATTTGGTGAATATTGCATATTTAAAACTTTTTTTTTTTTAAAGATATTTCGTCAAATGTTTTGTTTTATTTTAATATTTTAATTTTCAAGAGTGTCTTTTGAACCAGAAGTCATGCTATCTGACGAATATTTGCACCAACAGTGTGTCACGAGTTGCCAAGAGCCCCTCTAAGTTCGAGGCAAACCAACACATGTCCAGACGAAGGCCGAAACGTCGACAATTATATTAAATAAATCGAAAAAAAAGAGAAATATTTAACTGCTTTCGGCTGCCTTACTCTACTCATTGGTAATTAGACAAAAAAATCTGGTGTGAAAAGCACAGAACACAACTTTCGATACCGAAGATAAAAAGTTGTGCGAATATCACACCAGATTTTTTTTTTTAATAATTTTCGGCAATTTAACGAGTGTAGAAATATTTTCTACTTTAAAAAACAATCGATGGCTTAACAAAAAAATAACATGATGGATTTGCATATCGTAAGGGGGGAAAGGAAAAGAGCTTGCTGCGAGGATTTTAATATAATTTTATATATATATATATATATCTATAACAAGTAGATATTACATATGGCCAACGTTACAAAGGGTTATTGCCATGTCAAAATAAATCAAAAATTGATTACTAAAGGGTGGGGAAAAATATATGGCGTTGTCGAGAGAGCGAGCGAGCGAGAGGTGTACGGACAGACGGGCAGACGGGACGGGACGCACAATGTGCCTTTCGAGAGGACGGCAATTCTTTTCTTTTTTATATATGTATACGTATATTATAAATAAAAATAAAAAGAGGGCGCGCGCGCTTTGACATCGAGATTCGTGAAATAGTTTAATATATCTCCTATTATTTCGTATTCAAGTGAAATATTTCGGGTGATATTTTTTCGCTCTAAGGGGTGTTCTCTTTTTTTTTATACCATAATTTGTTTCGTATTGTGTTTTTGTTGTGTATATAGTGTTTGCGATATATTATCGTAGTCAGCGGCGTAACCAGCCTTTGAGGGCGGGGGGGGGGGGGGGGGGGGCGAAGCTCAACTAGGGCGCCGATTTTCCAGGGGCTCCGCCCCCTGGACCCCCTTGCTCGCCTTCGGCGAGCAATTGCCCGCCTTCGGCGGGCAAATTTCTTGCATCAAGTAATTTTCTCAGCGAATTTGTTTATATTTACATATTTTTTAATGACACCTGTATGATTTTGTTTTGATTTTTCTTTGCTTTTACGAAAAATGTCGTTTTCTTCTGTGATTATTTCAAAAACTATTCAGTTTTCGGGAAAATATCAAAGAATAAAAACTTTTTAAAATAGAGTATTTTATTTCGACGGGCATGCAAATGAAATTTTATTTAAAAATTGCTAGACATTCGTTCATTCATTCACTAAATCTCGGGCGGGAATGGGCGGATTTGAAAAAATTCCGGGCGGGCTCGGGCGGGCCTGAAGAATGGTAAAAGCCCTTTCATTTTGAGAAAATCGAAAAAAACTGAAAAACTACATCAGTAAAATACTAGTACTTTTTGGCCGATTTTGATTAAAAGCTTATTTTCACGGTCCCGGGGGGGGGGGGGGTGTTTAACTTAAATATAACATTTCAGTCTCATAGCTAAATTCCTTCATGCTTAAAAAAGTTTTGAATTTCAAAAAATTAAATATTAAGGCTTATACGAATCCTGAGTAAATCTCAACAGCATAAAACATCAAATTAAGGCTTATATATTGCAAAATAAAAAAAATTTTAATTATAAAGCCTCTATATACGTTATTTATTATTTTTGGAATTAAATTCTTTTAAAATAGTAGAATTCAAGTTGTAATATAATTTTAAAAGAAAACAATCAATTTTTTAAGACAATCGATGAAAAGAATATGATAAAATCACATTCGCTGGGCTATATTTTAGAGGCCGTAGGGGGCCTATGCCGGTTTCGGGGGGCGCCAAGGGCTCGATGCGCCCTGGGGCGGGGGGTGCTCGAGCCCCCTCGCCCCCCCTGGTTACGCCACTGATCGTAGTACGATATTGATCTTATAACGACAACACCATTTATTTGATAAATTTAACGCTGATTGTTTCAATCACATCAATTAAAAAATCTGGTGTGACCGTTCGCACAGCACACAACTTTCTCTTATCGAAAGTTGTTTTCTGTACTTGTCACACCAGATTTTTTGTGTCGACATATATTTAGTTTCCGACAGTACGGTACATTTGAATTCAAGATGTAAAATTTATAAACAGAAAAATATTTATATTCTGTTACCATGACAAACATTTCTCCTATCTTTCCTATGAAGTACAAGAGTAAAGTGGGCTTCATAAGATTTCAAAGTTAAAATGAGAATATACATTTTAAAGAGCAACTAAAAAATAATTGATTTTTGAATTTTAATCAAAATCGTTAAGCTAATTTTGAGAAAATTGAAAAAAAAGTACATCATTAAAGTACTAGTACTTTTTGGCCGATTTTGATTAAAAGCTTATTTTCCACGCTCCAGGAGGGTGTCTAACTTAAATATAAGATTTCAGCCACCTAGCTCAATTCCTTCATGCTTAAAATTGGATACAGACACAAAGACAGACCAGGGAAACTGACTCAGGGGACCTCAAAACGTGTATACCCATCAAAATCTCGACATCGAATTTTTGACATGAATCCAATACTTTCTCTCTATATATATTAACCGGAGGTAAGAGAAAGTAAAAATGAATTAGATTTATACAAATTTGAAGTGATGCTCACCAAATGAAGCAGTTCTGGGGTTGAGATCGACGGAGGTGGAGACAGAGCTGCTAACTGGGCGACTCCCTCGGCCTTACTAAACCAATGCACCTCAGGTATTTAGGTTTGAAGCCGTTCTCAACCTGTATGAACAAGAAACAAAGCATGTAGAAAAGTATATGTATATATAGTCTTGTCTGTGTGAGATTGCATGTGTGTGTGTGAGGGTCAAAGGGATATTATATAACTTCCCATTTGAAGTAAAGAAAGAATTTAAAAATATTTTCCTTTTTAATAAATCATTTCTTGAATGAATAGAGATAAAAATTATTTATTAAAATTTATTAAAAAATATTTTCTAATTTATATGTAAATATCTATTAAATAAAATTACAATACTTTCTCTCTAAATATATTTCATATATGGACCCTGTTACGCATTAGTGTGTCAAGCGCCAGGTACCGAGAATTGAGAAAATTATCATTAAATTTTTTCTGATTTACATTGTTTTGATTAGATTATAGACCTATATCATTTTTTTTTTGTCAATAGTGCAAGTAACATTAAATATAAATTCTTTTAGGACATGTTTCCATAAAAAAAATACTATTAATTGTAGCATTTGAAACAATGTTCCGTGCTTAACTCAATTTTTAATTTTTTTTGGCGCTTGACACACTAATGCATAATAGGGTCCATATAGGGTAAGAGAAAGTAAAAATAGGGAACGAAGTTGCAAAACTTTCTTGCTCTTCTCACAGGGAGCTAACAATGGAACCATTCTTTATCATTTTGGTGAACATACTATTTAATTAACTCTGTTATATAGTTTTTTCTGTTAACAGTGACTGATTATAAGCCGTCTTTAAAAGTGGATTAATTTATTTTTTCCTCCCTTATATAGGCCTAGGATCCGCCAATGCTTCAATTAGACCCATTTTTTTTTTTAATATATTTATTTTCTAAATTAGATGGGTGTAGAGCACGAAAAAAAGTACAGGCCAAAATAGCCTCGAAAACGGTGTTAAATTCGAAAAGTGTTTCATTTTTTATTTTATATTTAGTATATGAGCTATATATAGTTTGTATAAGTGAGAGTAAAGTGTATTTAATCGAATTTATCCTCCCTCTTTCTCTCTCGCTCTTTCGACTTGATTGGAATGATCAAATGTACGCTGCTGCTGCTTCATTATTATTTATCAATGGCTAAATTTAATTGGATCATGCCATTATATGCAATAGGTTCTGTTAGATTTTCGCGTTCGCTCTCATTAGAGCTTAGGATCAATGCAGAGCAATTATTAATTTTCTTCCAAAAAAAAAAGATAAAAAAAATTTTTTTAATTGATTATAAAATTGGATTTAAAATGTAATAATAAACTGACAACCAAGTTACAAAACTTGCCGTCTTTACTGAAGGGGGTTCAGGAGCGACGTTTAAACGTACTTTAAAAAAAAAACTAGACAATTATAAGGAATTTTTCAATGCGGTTTTTTTTTTAAATGAATTAAATTCATAAAAGATTATTGGGACATCGAGCTATAATTTTTTTAATGACTTATTAAAAAATTATCGTAATTAATTTTTGTGTTATCAAGCAAATACAAAAAAACAATCTGTCCCAATAATCTTTAATTTTTTTTTAATTTAAAAATGAATTTATTGTTATTATTAATCACATATTAATTAAGAAATTTTTAAAATAAGCTTAACTTAGATGATTTATTTAAAAATCAAATGTTAAATTAGTTCAGCATTCTTGCAATAGATGGCAGGCTAGTCTAACAGCCGATATAGTATTAGCCTATATCTGGCCTATATTTATATATTTTATGCTTTTATAAAAGATACATAATATATAATAACATTTATAAAGTATTTATTGTTAAAAGATCAATGAAAATCAACCAAATGCATTAAATATTATTCGCTACCATTCTGACATCTCTTGGCAAATTTTTGAATTAGGCTACTTGATTTTTTTGATACTTTTATGACACACTACGCCCTCTTATCGGGAAAAACTTCGCTCACGTACCCCCTTAAACTATTGACCAAATAAAATATGCAAAGAAAGAGTTAAGAAGAGTCCTAGTATATTTTGTATTATTTTAATCATAATCTCCCCTCTCCTATGATCTCATTTAACAAGACCACACCGTAAAGGGAAGACATTTTATTACTCCTTCCCATTTAGACTTCTTGTTTTAGGTTATTTATTCAATTTACGTGATTTGTCACTTGAAATAAAGAAATCTGATTGTGCGTCGGAAACGTTGTGTGATTCCTTTTTAAAGAAACCGACAAGCAAAGGGATTTGTTTCACTTCCGATTCACATTCAACTTCACTAAAGATCATTCTAAATGATAATCTTAATTTAGAGAAATGTCTCTCTCACTCTCCTAAAAATAAACAAAGCTAAAATAAATTAATAGGTGCTGACACTGTCCTATTTAGGGATTAAGATTTAAACAACACATTTTATCACCGAGCCTATTTTAAAATGAAGCTATTTTAAGGGTTGACTAATAATCTTAAAAGAAAAAAAAAGATTAGAAAGGAAGGTGGGGAGGTTGAATACCCATATCCTTCGACTAGCCTAATAATATTTGATATTAGTAGTAGAAACGTTGAAATAAAATCCACTTTTGTTTATATAATTTAGCTACATTAGAATGTAGCCTACATTAAGGTGGCCACAAAAAAAATAAATTCATTTCTTTCGGCCGAACCTCTTTAAAGTTGCTCTTTCGCTCGAAAATAATAATGGCAAAATTTTATAACGTTAATCCGTGCCTCATCGAGGTTGAAATTTTGAAAAAGAGCGATTTTATGTAAAAATTCGCAGTTTTTATTTCATAAAATGAAAACCAAGTGTTATAGAAAACTGATGCATGTCTCATTTCATAGAAAATTTAATTATCTACACCAAACACGTTGGGTAATAGGAACATAAAAAGGAACAAAATTTTTTTCTCTTAAATATTTTTTATTTTTTTTTTTTACTTTTTTGAAAATCTCACTCAATTTACTTTCTCTTACCTATGTATATATGTAATATATATATAGAGAGAAAGTATTGGTTTCATGTCAAAAATTCGATGTCGAGATTTTGATGGATCTTCACGTTTTGAGGTCCCCTGAATCCAAAAAAGTGGTTTTCGCGACATGGTCTGTCTGTCTGTGTGTGTGTCTGTGTGTGTGTCTGTGTGTGTGTGTTCAATTTTAAGCATGAAGGAATTGAGCTAGGAGGCTGAAATTTTATATTTAAGTTAAACACCCCCGGGACCGACAAAATAAGCTTTTAATCAAAATCGGCCAAAAAGTACTAGTACTTTACTGATGTACTTTTTCAGTTTTTTTTCGATTTTCTCAAAATTCGCTCTAACGATTTTGATTAAAATTCAAAAATCAATTATTTTTTAGATGCTCTTTCAAATGTATATTCTCGTTTTGCCCTCAAAATTGTTTGAAGCACACTTTACTCTTGTGCTTCATAGGAAAGATAGGAGAAATAAATGGTTGCCATGGTAACCGAATTTAAATCTTTTTCTTTTTATTAGATTAAAAATCAATTATTATTTAAACGCCCATTTTTTTTTTCGGAGAAAACATATCTCTCTCTCTCACAAAACTATCTTCTCTCTTTCTACGCGTTTTAAATTTTTCTACCTTATCTTCGCATTTGGCCAATGTTAATTTCCTATAGGGATTTGTATGTTAATTTCGATTCAAAAGGGGGTCCCCTTTGGAACTTTTTACGCATTTAAATTTTTTTTTCCAATTCTTATGAAATTTTGTATTTATTTACGAATCTATATTGTGTATAAAATGTCCAAATATGAGATTAAAATTTTGAAAAATAACCATAGTTTATTTGAAGCAGTCAACATTTAAAATGCAAGTTTGAAACTAAGGTGCTATCGGAAACTAAATATATCTCGACACAAAAAATCTGGTGTGACCAGCACAGTGCGCAACTTTCTCTTACCGAAGGGTAAGAGAAAGTTGTGTGCTGTGCGCCAGTCACACCAGATTTTTTCTCATTCACACTCACACTCACACACACATTCAAACATTCTTTTCGGCAACTTAGGCCATTTAAGACTTTGACGTTAAGCGTTGTAATGAATATATCTATTGGAGGTCCAGGAATTCTTATTTAAGCCATTTGGTATCCAAATGGCTTAAATAAAATCATCGGACTGCCTGGGATCCGAACCCGCGATGTTCGTTATAGAAGGTAGGCACGCTACCAACTAGACCAGGCCCGTAGACTTATTTTTATTGATTGGTTGAATATTTTTTTTTTTTTTTTTTTTTTTTTGTGGAGCAAAGGGAGCGAAAAGTTTTCCTATCATATCTATTTTTTCTCTTACCTATATATACAGTAAATTAATATAGAGGGAAATTATTATCGAGAGTGGTGAGGATATCAGGCAGCCAAAAAACAATAAAGAAAATTATATTTATCTTTATTTTATATGTTTGTCGACGTTTCGGCCGATGTTCCGGCCTTCATCAGGACAAATGCTGTTTTGCCTCGAGCTCATAGAAGTTCTTGGCAACTCCTGACAATGTGTTTGAATCCAGAACCAGAAGTCATGACATCCATAGGCGCCGGAACTGGGGGGGGGGCAAGGGTACATTGCCCCCCCCCCCGTGGCATCCTACAGGGGGGGGGGGGGGGGCAGAGGGGGCAAAATTTCTTCTTTTATTTCATTTATTTTTAAAAATGATATATTTTTATTTTGAAAAATAAAATCTTCTAAATTAAAAGAGTAAAAAATTCATTTTTTTCAAATTTTTTCCAAAAATGTTTGATAAAATCACTAGCAAATTTTTTAAAATTTTAATTTTATTAAAATTGTGATTTTATTTAAAATTTTCAAAGTTTTATAGTAGATTTGTTTTTGTTTTATACTATCTCAGCCAAAAACATCGGAGATGCAAAAAGGGGCGCCTCGCATTATTTTTGCCTAGCGTCGAGGTGAAATCAAAAAAATGCGCCTCGCTTTTCTGATTTATATAAAAGCGAGGAAATATTTTCACTTAAATAAAACCCCTACAGAATTTTACTTGTTTCATATATCCTCGCTTTTATATAAATCAGAAAAGCGAGGCGCATTTTTTTGATTTCACCTCGACGCTAGGCAAAAATAATGCGAGGCGCCCCTTTTTTGCATCTCCGATGTTTTTGGCTGAGATTTCACTTCTTTTTGTGAAATATTACATGAAAATATTATTTATTAATTTTTGTTTATTAAATATTAAGTTATCCCATGAATAGGTCTTTTAATATGCATACCAAACAGTAAAAAATAAATACATCGTTTGGTATCCATTCGAAACGATAAACATAGGATTTCACCAAATTTTATAAAATTTTAGGATTTTTATTTTTGTTATGTTGGTAGAATGTAAATACATCGTTTGGTATCCATTCAAAACGATAAACATAGGATTTCCTTAAATTTTATAAAATTTTAGGTTTTTTATTTTTGTTATGTTGGTAGAATGTAAATACATCGTTTGGTATCCATTCAAAACGATAAACATAGGATTTCCATAAATTTTATAAAATTTTAGGTTTTTTATTTTTGTTATGTTGGTAGAATGTAAATACATCGTTTGGTATCCATTCGAAACGATAAACATAGGATTTCACCAAATTTTATAAAATTTTAGGTTTTTTATTTTTGTTATGTTGGTAGATTGTAAATACTTCGTTTGGTATTCATTCGAAACGATAAACATAGGATTTCACCAAATTTTTTATAAAATTTTAGGTTTTTTATTTTTGTTATGTTGGTAGAATGTAAATACATCGTTTGGTATCCATTCGAAGCGATAAACATAGGATTTCACCAAATTTTATAAAATTTTAGGTTTTTTATTTTTTGTTATGTTGGTAGAATGTAAATACATCGTTTGGTATCCATTCGAAGCGATAAACATAGGATTTCACCAAATTTTATAAAATTTTAGGTTTTTTATTTTTGTTATGTTGGTAGAATGTAAATACATCGTTTGGTATCCATTCGAAGCGATAAACATAGGATTTCACCAAATTTTATAAAATTTTAGGTTTTTTATTTTTGTTATGTTGGTAGCACTCCTTCTTATCACGTTAATCTATTTCTATCTAAATGGATCTATCCTAAAAAATTTTTGTTCCATTAGGGATGAAAATTACTAATAATAATATATATGTTCCTAGATGACGTCATCAGGGAGCAAAATAGTTAGAATTGTCTTTTCGCCATGTTAAAGATAGGACAAATTTGAAATTTTGAATACCTCTCAAAAAGTCACTTTTGATCCAAAATGAAATTTTATATCAAAGGTATCGGGTTTTTGATAGTATCTATTTGTATTTTAAATTTCATCCTAATCGGTCCAGCAGGGAAACCTGTAGCTTTGTCTAAAAATTTGAAAATTGAAGAAAAGAATGAAAAAAAAAAGAGAAAAAAAAGAAAAAAAGAAAAAAAAAAAGGAAAAATAAGAGACTAACTTTTGACCTTCCGAAATCGGCAAAATCTCAACTTTGAGCCTCTGTCATTCTTTTTGGCACTGGAATTTTTTTTTTGAATTCGTGCTCAAAATAATCCTTATTTATTCTAGTTTAATATAAAAAAAATTTGGCTCCGATATCTTAAAAACTTTTTGAGATATTCGCCCAGAAAGAGAAAAGTTTCTCAAAAAAATTTTTTCACGTCCCTATCTTTTATTAAGGATTTAAAATCATTCTTGATAATATAGTCTAGGGACGACTCGTCCATCTAAATGCAATGGGCCATTGGCATCTATTGGAATATCAACTAAATGGTAGTATTAAGAGTTTCTTTGCTTTCTTTTGCTTTTCACATGCTCGGCGACGAGTCGCTCCCGCGACTCTTGATTTGAACATATTAAATTATTTTAATTTTCTAAAAAAAAATTTTTTTGCCCCCCCCTGATTCAAATTCGTTCCGGCGCCCCTGATGACATCCAACGATTGTTAGCTCAAACACATTGTCAGGAGTTGCCAAGAACCTCTTGAGCTCGAGGCAAACAGCATTTGACCTGATGAAGGCCGGAATATCGGCCGAAACGTCGACAAACATATAAAATAAAGATAAATATAATTTTCTTTATTGTTTTTTGGCTGCCTGGATATCCTCACCACTCAATATATATTCAGCCACTCCTCCTGAAATTAATCATTATTATCGAGACGTTGATGGAAATGTATGTTTTGAGGTCCCCTGAATCGAAAAAGTGGGTTCCGCAAAATGTTCTTTATGTGCCTGTTTGTCTGTCTGTGAACAAAACATCTCAAGAACGGAAAGAGCTAGGAGGTTGAAATTTTATATTTGAGTTAGGCACCCTCCTGAGGAGTGACACAAAGCTTTTGAACAAAATCGGTCAAAGAGTAGTAGTACTTTATTAATGTACTTTTTCATTTTTTTTTTTTCGATTTTCTCATAATTTGCTTTTGATTAAAATTCATAATAAATCAATTATTTTTTAGATGCTCTTTAAAATGGTATATTTTGCCCTTGAAATCTTATACTTTACTCTTGTACTTTATTGGAAAGATAGGAGAAATGGTTGCCATGGTAACAAAATATAAATATTTTCCCATGTTTATAAATTTTCTTGAATTCAACTGTAAGAAACTGTAGCCCTACCCTAAATAAATTAAAAAAAAAAAAAAAAAAGTGTAAGAAACTAAATATATGTCAAAAACAAAAAAACCTGGTGTGACAAGCACAGATCACAACTTTCGATCGAATGTAAGAGAAAGTTGTGTGCTGTGCGACCAGTGCCTAGTAAAAACATTAACTGACTCCTAATCAAATTCTCTGCTCCTGAAGTAATAAAAATTAACATGATCATCAATGGAAAAATTTATTTAATATTTTTTTTTTTTTTAATAGGCTAATAGAAAGTAATTTATTTAAATCGCTTGAATGTTTTTCTCCCCTTTCGTTTTTTTAATCTTTTTTCTTTCTCCCCTTTTAAATTGCTTCAATAACAATTTAAGAAGAGAGAGAGAGATGTAATTAAGAATAATTTCTCTTGTTTTCAAAGTATAATGACTTTTGTTAATAAATAATAACAAAAAATGTGTTATGATGTTTCTTTATATTCATTACAATCTATCATAAAATATGTACCATATTGACTTTGGCGCTGAATGCATCATATTTGATAGATCGTAATGAATTTTATGAAATGTCTGTCAAAAAGCATGCCCAAAAATCAAGTAATTAAAAAATTTGCCAAGAGATGTCAGAATGGTAGCTAATAATATTTAATGCATTTGGTTGATTTTCATTGATCTTTTAACAATAAATACTTTATAAATGTTATTATATATTATGTATCTTTTATAAAAGCATAAAAATATATTAATATAGGCCAGATATAGGCTAATACTATATCGTCTGTTAGACTAGCCTGCCATCTATTGCAAGAATGCTGAACTAATTTGACAGTTGGTTTTTAAATAAATCATCTAAGCTTATTTTAAAAATTTCTTAATTAATATGTGATTAATAATAACAATAAATTCATTTTTAAATTTAAAAAAAATTAAAGATTTTTGGGACAGATTGTTTTTTTGTATTTGCTTGATAATAAAAAAATTAATTACGATAATTTTTTAATAAGTCATTAAAAAAATTATAGCTCGATGTCCCAATAATCTCTTATGAATTTAATTCATTTAAAAAAAAAAATGAAAAATTCCTTATAATAGTCTTTTTTTTTTTTAAAGTACGTTTAGACGTCGCTCCTGAACCCCCTTAATTGAAATTCCTACCAGGATCCCCATTTATTTACCCTATTTTCGTGCACGTAAACAACCGGCTTCTGACCGTAGCCATCTACCGGGACCCAGTGAAGTTACAGCACTTTCAATCTCTAACTCCTCCACCTAGCTAATGAACTAATCCTTATTTCTAGTTCCAACCTTTTTGAGGAAGGACTCCCTCACCTCCTGTGAAAGCCATTTCATTTTAAAGAAAAATGCATCGAGAACTTTCCCTTTAAATTTAAAATTCAAAAAAAAAAAAAAAAAATTTATTCGCAATAAATGAAATATTTTCGGTGTTCTTTATTTCTTACCTCTTTTCAAGCTATATTAAATTTTTTACTTCTATTATGCGTAACGAAAATGATAAATGCCAACGCGAAAAATACACAAAAGACGAACCTCTCCTTCTCTTTTTCTTTTACTCTCTATTATTATAATTTTCTAATAAATATTTCATTTTTTTTTTTTTTTTTTTATTTCTTTATAATTTAATATTCGATTTCACTTACTATCTATTGTCTGAATGAATTTAGAATAGAAGAGAAAGAATATAAACCAAAAAGAGAGGAAACGTTTTAACTCTTTGGCTTAGAGAGAGAAAAAAAAGAAAACGTTCTTTTCATTCAACGGATGTAATTTCATTTTATTCATATTTATTGTATTATTATTATAAATAAAATGTGAATGAATTTTATTGTATCTATGTAGTTTAAATAACGCCATTTTGATGTTGTCTGTCGGTAATATAGTTTGAATATGAAAAGTGCATTTTTTTCTCTACTTTCATCTTTTGTTACATCAGATAAATATTTATATTAAAAAATCTGGTGTGACTATCGCACAGCACACAACTTGCTTTTATCTTCGATAATCAAATTTTGTGCATTGCTTGTCATTGGGTCGACATATATTTAATTTCTGACAGTATGGTAAATTAGAGTATAAGTATGGAAAAATATTTATATTTTGATACCATAGCAACCATTTCTCTTATCTTTTCTATAAAATACAAGAGTAAAGTGGTCTTCAGAAGATTTCAATGGCAAAATGAGAATATACATTTTAAAGAGCATCTAAAAAATAAATGATTTTTTTAATTAAAAAATCTGGTGTGACTGGCGCACAGCACAAAACTTTCTCTTACCTTCGGTAATCGAAAGTTGTGTTCTGTGCTTGTCACACCAGATTTTTTGTGTCGACATGTATTTAGTTTCCGACAGTAGGGTACATTGGATTTTAAGATGTAAAGTTTATAAGTATGGGAAAATATTTATATTTTGTTACCATGGCAACCATTTCTCCTATCTTTCCTATGAAGCACAAGAGTAAAGTGGTCTTCAGAAGATTTCAATGACAAAATGAGAATATACATTTTATAAGGAATCTAAAAAATAATTGATTTTTGAATTTTAAAAAAAATCGTTGGAGCAAATTTTGAGAAAATCGAAAAAAACTGAAAAATTGCATCAGTAAAGTACTAGTACTTTTTGGCCAATTTTGTTGAAAAGCTTCGTGTCACGTCCCAGGGGGTGCCTAACTTAAATATAAAATTTCAACTTCGTAGCTCTTTTCGTTCTTGAGATATTTTGGGCACAGACAGACACACAGACACACAGACACACAGACAGACAGACAGACAGACCATGTCGCGAAAACCACTTTTTGGATTCAGGGGACCTCAAAACGTGAAGATCCATCAAAATCTCGACATCGAATTTTTGACATGAATCCAATACTTTCTCTCTCTATATATATTAACATCTATATAGAGGTAAGAGAAAGTAAAAAAATCGTTGGAGTGAATTTAGAGAAAATCGAAAAAAAACAAACTGAAAAAGTGCATCAGTAAAGTACTAGTACTCTTTGGCCGATATTATTCAAAAGCTTCGTGTCACGTGCCAGGGGGTGCCTAACTTAAATATAAAATTTCAATCACTTTTTTGGATTCAGGGGACCTCAAAACGTGTATATCCATCAAAATCGAATTTTAGACATGAATATAATACTTTCTCTCTCTATATAGACTATTAACATATATAGGTAAGAAAAAGTAAAAAGTCCTCAATTACCATGGGAAGAGAAAATTGTACGATATGCGAACAGAAACGCCAGATTTTTTTTATTTTAAATTAATAAAATAAAAACAAAATTTAACTCTGGGTATAATTGAAATAAACTAAAATTAAATTAGAATTTTGTTTTTTAGTTTCAGTAATAATCCCCTCTCTCTTTTTTTTTACTTTTAATGAAGAAATTAACGTAAAAAAAAACAAAATTGGGATTAAAAATAAAAAGAAAAATAACAGCGCAGAAGAGAGGGAGGGAGGGGGGGGGTGCGATTTAACAACTCAAAATATTAACTAATTATTAAAAAGATTAGCACGTTTTTTGTTTTGTTTTTTAACATATAAATTGAGGGCTTTAAAAACGCATTTTTTCTCCACGATTTGACCTCTTTTTAATCTCAGAGAGAGAGAGAGAGAGCGAGAGCGAAGAGAAAAATGTTTGCGTTTATTTTGTGAATTTTAAATACAACCAGGAGCCAAGTTATTAATTTGATTGGATTAAAAGAGAAAAGAAAAAAAAAATACAAGGAAATTAAAAATAATGAATAAATTAACTGTTTTAATAAATAAATAGTTTGAGATGATCTAATTAATGTGGTACAGTGAGCGCCGCAATTAAGTCCCCACCTGAGAGCTAGAGACCCTAAGTATATGGTATAGAATATGATAGGCAGGGCCGCAGACAGACTTGGCGGGCCCCGGGGCTACTTAATAATACGCCCCCCCCCCCCCCACCCTAAAATTTCTTTCTAGTTTATAAAAGGCTATTGTAGCCTTCATGCCAATAATTTTTTACTCAATGAAAAATTATTTTTTATTAGAATTTTAAGGTTGGAGCGCAAAGAGTCTGGGCCCCCCTCGGAGGGCCCGAGCCCCGGGGATATAGCCACCCTACCCCCCTCCTCCTGTCTGCTGCCCTGATGATAGGAAAATAAATTCTCGTACAGATGATTTTATTTTATCCGAATTATTTATTTTATACGAGGTTAGCACGCTAACCCCTACACCAAGCCCCGAGAGCCAGCAATTTTATTTCCTAAATATGTAGCTATGCGTATCCCACAACAGTTTTAATCATTTTGAATATTGGTTTCGAAATATCCCAAGAAAATGGGGTATAAAAGAAAAGAATCCGTCAAACACTTGGAGACTATTCATGGGTAATATCGGATCTTTTTCTCCACTTAAACGAAAAATAAATTATTTTGAATTTAATAGCCAACACCTTTGCCCACGCCCACGTATTCAAAAATAAGCATTTATTAAACCTGACATATATATTGAATTAAAGAAAAAAAAAAAAAAAAAAAAATTTAAAATATTTAAATATCTAGAAACTATAATTTACTCTCAAAGAAGAAGATGAGCAAGAGAGAGCAATATTATTATCACATGGAATAGAATAAAAAAATATACTTTTACGTTTTTATTTTGTTTTTATTTCAAGTTAAAATATTACACTTGAATAAATAAAAGTGAAATTTGTCTTTTTAAAGGGTCTATCAATTTCAAAAAATGTTTTGTTTTTTTTATGTCATAGATGGAAGGTTGATTGAAAAAAAGAAATTTGTTCAAAAGCTCTTTTTATATGAAGAACATAAAACGTTTCTCGTTCAGGAATGCTCTTCATCAGAGCTAAATTTTTTTAAAAATTACACGTTAAGTCGCACTCTCTTATTTTATTTGGGGAATTTTTTTCTTTTTTCAATGAATAGAATTTCAATTTTAATAAATGTGAGATTTATATTGATCGTGAGCCAGTGGCGTAGCGAGAGGGTGGCAAGAGGGGTCATCATGCTCCGGGCGCTACTCACAAAGGGGCGCCAAAATGGTCAGCAAAAACCAAAAATAATTTTAATGTCCGGGCAAAAAATTTTCCGTGTGAGGGGAAAATTTGGTTCCGAAAAAAAAAATCAAATTTTTCAGCAAGAAGAGGAAAAAATTCGGCAAAAAATTTTGCCTCCCTAAAAAAACAGTAGGGCAAAAAAAAAATTGTCAGAGGCAGGAAAGTTTTTGAGTTCCCCCCCCCCCCGAAAAAAACTAGAAATTTCTATATACGCCCCTGTATAATGTTATACGGTTTTCGGGTTCAAAGTAGAACTATTGCATGTTAAATTAGGTCCAACTTTGAACCCCCAAATTTCCATTTTTATCAGTAGTAGGCTACCTAAGGGCGATAAAAGTTAGGGCCTATTAGGAAATGGAATCATCTCAGGGTTCAAGGTCGGCTTACAGGCTCTGAATCGGATATATTCATGGCCAGAGGAATAAAAATAAAATTTCAACTCGGGAAGCCACACAAAAACAAACAAACTTTTGTTATGATTTCAAAACATCAAAATTTTCTCACATTCTCTCTTCGAGATGTGTATAGTAGGAAAGTAAAATGAAATAAACATTCATAATTTTCAAATTCAAAAGTTTTTCCTGCCATAAATATTGGGAATCTTGTTCCTGGATGATAAATGATTTGTTTGTTACCAACTCTCTCTCTCTCTCTCTTTTACGCCTACTTGTGACATTTATGTAAATTTCATACCACTTAGTTTTTAAAACTTAAAAACTTTTTTTTTTGAGAATTTTTGTATTTGTTTTATTATTGTCAACCCTGTTAAGAGACAACTCAGG
>JAKCPI010029883.1:0-10191 GCA_023213315.1 Euborellia annulipes | reverse complement strand
GGTATTGCTCAAAAATGGAAGCAATGAGCTATTTCGCTATTATCCTATACATTTGAGGTATCTAGGTCTCTAAAAATCATAAATATTTTATTTTCCCGTCACTTCGCACTTTATCTGAAGTGCAAAGATCTGCTAGCATTTCTTCAATAAAATATTTCGATTTTCCATATGGATTCGTGCATTGTCCAGTAGGGTGATCTTCTGTAATTGGTAGAAAATCCAGGATTTCCGTGGACAGAGTGGCTGATGAAGAAAACACCAAAAGAATTCACCCTGTATTTACTCATCAACTGTTAAAAAAAAAAGAGAAAAGAAAGTCAAAATCAGGAAAATCAATAACTAAACTGAATGAATTAATTACTTCAAAAAGATTACATGATCCTGTTATATTGTTTCGATAATAAGTAAGTGGGAGTTGAACAGATTCTCCAACAGCTTTAGTGCAGCAAAATGGATTACACAGGAAAATTTATGCTGAAAAAAAAAAAAAATTAATTTTCATTTCGATTGGGGATCATATTCCATATCTTGTTTGACTTTTTTTACCAGATCGCTTAGAGCGGCGTGCTAGTCTCAGTCTCTGAGCATGCAAGTCAAACAGGTAAGAAGTAGATGGGGGCACATCAACATTTTTTTTGTATTGGTAAGTACAGTGAGGGATAATATTAAGTCCCACCCAGGCCTTTTCTACTTGTGATTATTTCATTGTTTTTAT
Source organism: Euborellia annulipes (assembly GCA_023213315.1). NCBI lineage: Eukaryota > Metazoa > Arthropoda > Insecta > Dermaptera > Anisolabididae > Euborellia > Euborellia annulipes. The sequence continues at coordinate 9,476 of JAKCPI010029883.1, read as the reverse complement.
AGAAGAAAATAAAATCTTTATTGGAAATTTTCTAGGTTTGAACCATGAAAGTTTCCATTAAAAAATATATACAATTTCTTTAAAAACAATGAAATAATCATAAATAGAAAACGCATGGGTGGGACTTAATATTGTCCCTCACTGTACAAGTCTACCAAATGGCTTAAATAAGAATGCCTGGACCCCCAGTATGTCTATTAATCAATAACGGATATTGTCAAAGTCTTATACAGCCTGAGTTGCCGAAAAGACTGTGTGAATGTGTGTTTGAGTGTGAGTGTGAATGAGAAAAAGTGTGAGGTGACACGTCATATACCCTCCGCCAAAAAACAGTAACAAAAAACCAAATTTTTTCTTTTAGTCTCACTCACAAATTTTCCTGTTTATTTTCGACTTGGTCTTCTCGAAGAGTATTTAATAATACCTCTAGGATTGGAAAGGAGAAAAAAAGACAGACCTGTCTGATATTTAAAGAATAAGAAAATACATAATACAAGTATTTATAAATTATTATATTTCCAGTTAATATTTATCGTCCGATGAGGTGATTGCGTGTTTCTTTTTTGGCTAGATCTCTTTTAGATACGTATTGTGGTCAGAAAGAATTTTACATGCATCAGAGTTAGGTTTCTATAGGGAAGATTAGTAGTTTCTTAATAAAATAAAAATTATGCTTACTTTTTTAAAAACCATTTCCAAAGCCTCTTTATCTAAAAGATTAACATTATAGAAAGGAATAGTTTTGCCCGTGATTTGTTGAACTCGATTAAGCGATTCAGGCAATAAAGCTCCTTCATCTAAATAATAAAATTAAATAGAAAATAAAGAGAAATAAAAAAAATAAATAAATAAGTACGAGACCCACCTTGGAAAGCGTTAATTAGATTATCGACTACCACCACCTTAAGATTATGAGTGATTAGGTCAACTACGGTATGAGAGCCCACGTAGCCTGCACCGCCGGTCACCAAAATTTCAACAGAAGAATTCATGCTGATTGAAACATACAAACCCTTCTTCCTTGGTTTCCTTCTTTTTTACTTGGTATCAAATCACGTTCACTAGGCAGAGGCATGCATAGAGTTGTGATAAGATAACCATATCACTCCATTTATTACTTGCAAACTCTCAAGCATCGTAGTATTACTTGAAAGAATAAAAAAAAATTAGAATATCATGACGTCCATAAATCACGAGGTCTTCGTTTTCAAGGCTTCCGTAAAATCTGACAGCACACCGTAACACATAAATAAAGAACTGCTCATTTCCATTTCACTCATTTCCATTATAAACAAATAAATGTCACTGACTCACTCCCCATTTTGCCATTTCGATATGACTTGCCACCATTAAAAACTTTCTATTTTATTACATTTCAAGTAATTAAAGAGAATTGATAATATTAAAAAATTATTTTTTCAATAATTTTTAATGGAGGGATCACTTCTAGTAAAAGAATACAAAATAACACTATGTAACCATAGAATATAAAAATGTTGGTTATTTTATATAATTTTATAGGTGTATAGATATAGAAGGAAATTTATATTATTAAAATATATAATTTTTATTTCAATAAAAATATGTATTAATCTGTGTTTTTATCTAAATAACTAAAAATATATATTTTGCATTTAAATCTGGAGCTATAAATTCTTTTTTTATTTAGAAGTTTACCATCTTGTAATATTAACTTTGAAAATTAAAATTATAATTTTCTAATTAATTTTTATTATTAATAAATTTTTAAAAAAATCCATAAATTAATAAATAATTTAAACAATTTAAATAACGTAAAAAAAAAAAATAATAACGTAAACGTCATCCCTGAAACGTTTCTCGTTAAAATACAATTCATCAAGTTTACTATCTAATTTCTGCATCTCTGCTATAGATTTCCTCAGCTTACTCACTTCAGTTATTTTTTTTTGTTTTCAATAGCTCTTCCCTAAAATATGTATTTGTTGTCAGTGAATATAAAATTAACTTTAATTTTTAATTTTAAAAGCTGAAGATTTATTCAAGTGTTGTAGTATAGATTTTAAATGATCCAAAGCATTTAATGAATTGGGTTTTCATTGAAGAAAAGTGATAATATAACAAATAAATTTAAAATGGCCAACGTCCGAGACAGCGATACATCACTCTGGCTGCATAACAAACTTGGAACTTCAAATGATTCATGGACTGGCGGATCAATTTGCTCACAATTAAATGCTGAAGTTTTAAGAAATATCAAAGATTGTTTCCCAGATTTACAAACTCAAGTGAAGCTGAAGCTTTTATTATCTTTCTTCCATATTCCACGAAGGAACGTAGAAGAGGTTAGAATTAAAAAATAAATTGAAATTTATCTTTTGAATTAATTTTAATCATTTAAAATATAATTAACATTAATATTTAATTAACTTTATTTTTATAGATATAGTAAATAACGTGTTAATAATTTTAGGCGGGAACTCTAAATTTAATTAAATTGACACCAATGAATCAATATTCATTAGATTTTGTTGACTTTTAAAAGATTGTTTGTGATTGTCGTAATTTTTATTATTTTTTTTTAGTGGACCGTGGAGCTGGATGAGATTTTAGAGATAGCCCTGGTTGACAGTGATCAATGGGTTTCAATGTTAGCAGAAACCATGAAGACTTACCCCTCTTCGGGCTCATTGAATACCAATATTGGAGAAGTCGATGAAAATAAAAGGATCTTTTCAGATCTTGTCAATGACTTGAGGAAATTAAGTAAGATATCTTTTTACTATTTATGGCATATATAAAACAACACGGTCGATGACTAACTGATTTACTGACTATTAATTAAGTATTTATATTAATACTAACTTGCTTGACTGGCATCCGGACTTATTCACGTGAATCGTATTTTAAAAATCACATAACTTAAGGCGCTTATAATTAATGCATACAATTACTGCCAAGATTCGGATCTTCAATCCTATTGCTTATGTACAGTGAAAACCAAAGTTAAGTTCCACTCATGCGTTTTCCACATGTGATTATTTTACTGTTTTTAAAAAAAATATTAAATATTTTTTAATGAAAACTTTCGTGGTTCAATCCTAGAAAATTTCCAATAAGGATTTTCATTTTCTTTTATAAAAACAATAAAATAATCACATGTAGAGACATGGGAGGGATTTACCAATGGCGCTTATTGTACATCAGAGGTTTCTCTAATTCTTATTCTTTGTTTTTCTTATTTTTTAAAGTGAAATTTTTTTTTTTTTAAAGAAAGTCATTTTGGCTGCAGAGGCCATTTGACTTTTATAAATTTATTTATTAATTATAGTTATACAGTATCGATGGCTTCCGGCGGGCGTTCAATGGTCTTGTTTTTCGGGGGCCACCTATCCCGATTTTCAGCACCACTTGGCGTTGCTTAACAGCATTGATCTTGGTGGCAGTTGTTCTTTCTTCTTGCCAGGCCCGCCGGCTGTTTTTCTTATGATATTACTCTTCAAAGATAGTGTCAAATTATACTGGTAGAGGGGGTCATCTACTTACCAGTACACATTAATTAACTATTAATATAAAATTAACTAGAATTTAAATGATGAGTAAACGAAATATCATGGTTTGCTATATTTATATTTAATATTTTTTTTTCTTTATTTTGTAGTTAAAAAACAATCAGAATTAGCGATGCTTCCACTAGAATGCCATTACCTTAATAAATCTGCATTGATTAGCATTGTTGGACAACAGGTAAATTTTTTTTTCTATATTTTCCTCTGTCTTTTTTAGACCAATACGTAGGAAAAGAGGATGTGAGCCTCACAGGTTAGCCTCTATCAAATGCAAATCCTAATACAAGAAAACGTTTCGGCTTTAATTAGATAATGCCCTCATCAGTTCTTATGAGAATATTGGCAATCTCAATGTATACACCATCGAGATGTATATAGAGTTGTTATATATTAACAATATACAAAATTACATAAAATATGTACATAAGGTGACGTATGCATCAGTTTATATGTAGATAATTTACATACACAAATGAATATATGGGTGATTCTAAGCTATTTGAATTTTTTGTGTTCCAAAACTCTGTTCAATTTAATATTCATTATTTTCCTAGTTGACATTATTTTTGTATCTGTAATGATAAAGGCCAGAAGATATTTTAATTTTCTTGAGTTTTATTAGTACCAAGGGAAATATGTTATCAGGGGTGTATTATTTGCCTTTTTTTTATGTTCGCCATGATATGTGACTACAAACGATTAACTAGAACAAACAAATACATTTTTTCTATTGACCGTTCAATCATCCATATACATTTGAGACTTGGCCATATAAACTAAATAATTTTGTATATGTTAATAAATATCAGTAACAACTCTATCAGCATCTCGATGGTTTATACATTGAGATTGCCAATATTCTCATAAGAACTGATGAGGGCATTATCTAATTAAATCCGAAACGTTTTCTTGTATTGGGATTTGCATTGGATAGAGGTTATCCTAGAGCCCTGCACGGGCCGATTTTTTTTGGCCCGTACCGGCCCGTGCCCGTATTTTTTTTTATTTCTCGCCCGTGTAATTTTTTACCATTCTTCAGGCCCGCCCGTACCCGCCCGAAATTTTTTCAAACCCGCCCGAAGTTTAGTGAATGAATGAATGTTTAAAAATTTATACAATTAGATATTACTTCATGTACCCGAAAAAAGATATAAGGGTGTGCCGCCGGGAGTCGAACCACGGATCCACCGATTTGCGCTCAGTGTGCCCTTACCACTAGACCACAGCACGGCATTCGGGTATATGAACTCAGTTGGAAAGCAAATTTAGCCATCAGGAGGATTGGACCCGGATTTCATATATCCAAATGCCGTGCTGTGGTCTAGTGGTAAGGGCACACTGAGCGCAAATCGGTGGATCTGTGGTTCAACTCCCAGCGGCACACCCTTATATCTTTTTTCGGGTACATGAAGTAATATCTAATTATATAAATCTCCGTTTCGCGGCTTACCTACGCGATGTATATAATATCTTAAATATTATTTATATATAATTTCTTATTTATATGTTTAAAAATTTTGAAATAAAATAATAAAATTTTATTTAAAATAACTTTGAAATTATACATTGTTTATTTAAAAATATTTAATTTTTTTATACACCAATAAAAACCTACACTTTTTTATAATCTCAGAGTCAGAAAAAATAAATATTTTAAATTTTTCAATTTTTTTTTATAGACCGTGCCCGCCCGATTTCATTTGCATGCCCGTCCGTCCGAACCCGTTTATTTAGACTTGTCACCCGCCCGTACTTTTTCCATGGCCTCCAAAACCCGCCCGGCCCGGCCCGCGGTCTACGGGCCTACGGGCTTACCCGTACCCGTGCAGGGCTCTAGGCTATCCTGTTTGGCTGACATCCTCTCCTCCTACATATTGATCTAATCGTTGGAGAGCCACTTCTCGATATCGTTAATATCTTTTTTATTTTATATTTCTATTATTCTAGCCGCAACCAGTAAAACATTTCACATTAAAAAGAAAGCCCAAATCCGCGGCGTTGCGTGTAGAACTTTTACAAAAATCAGCAGATGCTTGTAATAGTATTAAAAAAAGTGCAGCACCCACAGTGCCTGTTCGTTCAAGGGGAATGCCAAGGTATGAACTAATTCTTATTATAGATCCGGTTAGAAATAATAAACAATGTGATGGGAGTGATAAAAAAGTTTCCTTTGCCTGGATAGGGGAATTTTATTTAGTATTTGATCACATTCGCAATTTTTTTTATATAAAATACAGAATGACGCAAAAGCCCTAAGGGTTTGGTGATAGATAGGTTAAGCGTGCTAACCTCGTATACCAAACGTCGCGGGTTCGGACCCCAGGCAGTCCGATGATTTTATTTAAGCCATTTGGATACCAAATGGCTTAAATAAGAATGCCTGGACCCCAAATAATATATAGGCCTATTCGTAATTGGTTATCGTAAATGTCTTATATGGCCTGAGTTGCCGAAAAGACTGTGTGAATGTATGTGTGATTGTGAAAGTGAATGAGAAAAAAGTGTGTGTTTAAAAAAAATTACAGAATGACGCAAAAGTCATAATTTATTCCTGAATAATAAATATATTCTATTCATTGAAAAGATATATCAATTCTAAATCAGAAAAAATATATATATTTCTAAGCTTCCAAGTTTTTAAAAGACCAACTATTTGTTTTTATTTTCAGAAAAATGACCGATACAACTCCACTGAAAGGAATTCCAAGTCGAGTGCCGACCAGTGGGTTCCGCACTTCACTTTCAAGTCCTCAGATGTCAAGACCTCCTCTTCCACGAACACCAGCAGGCAGAAAAGATGGTGGCATTAAATTATTAGATATCACTGAACAACCTCTTGGCTATACACAGGTAAACTTTCTCCACAAAATTTGTTTATTTGAATAAATTTTCTCGGGCGATTCAGCCTTGTTTGTTTGAGTTTTACTTGACGTTTATTCTCTATTTTTGGAGCTATTTTCATGAGTGTAGGGTTAGGAAGTAAATAGTGGCAGGTGGTTTTGCAATCAAGTTCCAATCTTGTTGTTCAGAAAAAGTCTCAGAGATTTGGTATGCCTTTGAGATTTAAGAAGAGGTTGATTAATTAATCAATGACAAAATTTGTTCCCTCACGGCTTTCATTTACAGTTTGAGCAAAATTGGATGGACAGCCAGTGAGCATACATTTAGAACAACAATATAATAAGAGTAATTTGTCAAAAAAAGATTAAATTGTGTGACATATGGGACCATCTTCAGGGCCAGGTTAATGTCCAAAAAATATATTAATCCTCGCCAAGTTATATTGAGCATATACAATTGTAAGTAGCCTCTATCATGATAATGTCCAAAATTTATTATTATCATAGCAAGGACAGAGAGTGAAGATGAACCCATATGTGACCGAAACGTCGGCCCCAGTAGCGTAACGTTTTTTAGCTGGGCCCCCCCGCAAACCCTTATTTCGGGCCCCATTATTAGACGTTACAAAAAATATTTTTAAAATACAGTATATTCCTGAACCCTGAGGGTCCCGGGCCCTCTCAAAGACAAATTTTCTTTAATCTAAATTTTTCCGTTTTTACCAGAGCCATGAGGACCCCGGGCCCTTTCAAAGACAAATTTTCATTAATTTTTTTTTTTTTTTTTATCTAAATTTTTCGTTTTTACCGGAGCCCTGAGGAGATACAGTTTTTTAGCCCGGCCCGGCCCGTGGGCCCCCAAGGTCCGGGGCCCCCCCGCATTGCGGGGTCTGCGAGGGCATACGTTACGCCACTGGTCGGCCCTGGTTTGACAATAAATTGAAATATAAACTAGCTGCTCTGCTCATTATTTCTACCTATTAGACTTTTTTCGTTGAAATATTGTTTTTTCTTAAATTAATAATAATTACGCAACACTATGTCAGCATAAAATAGTGAAGATTGACTACGAGGTCTCATTTCTTTTTCTTTTTCAACAATTTATTTATTTATTTTTTTTTTAGGCGAAAAAACGCAAGAAGATGCAAGAAATGGAAGAGGCAAAGAAAGCAGAAGCAGCAGCAGCCGCCGAAAAGGCGGCAGCTGCTTCTGCAGGTGCCTCAGGAGTTGTTGCATCCACATCAGCGACGCCCGATTATGCCATTGGTCTGACAGCAACAACAGCTCCAAGTGGCCAAACAGCTCCAGGCTATAGTGCTGTGGCTACAATTGTTACATTGCCTACTGCAGCTGCTGCTGCTGTTGCGTCTGCTGCTCCAAGTGGAGGTGGTGTTGTTAATAACACAACTGCGACAGCTTCGACTCCATCCTCATCGGCAATATCAGATTCAGATATAGATAAAAAAGATGAAGTTGCACAAACATCGTCAATTGCACCGATGCCGGCGACTTATGTTCCTCTTCCACACACAGTCAGTTTTTTTTTTTTTTTTATTATTACTAGTATGATTTCGAACTCACCATTAATATAAAGAAAGTTCTTATAAATGAACCCTGTTATGCATTAGTGTGTCAAGCGCCAAAAAAAATCTAAAAATTGAGTTAAGCACGGAATATTGTTTCAAATGCTATAATTACATAGTATTTTTTTATGAAATATATCCTAAAAAAATTTATATTTAATTTTATTTGCACAATTGATGTATAAAAAAATATATATATAATCCAATGAAAACAAAAAGACTTTCAATGTTAATTTTCTCAAAACACGGTAGGTAGCGCTTGACACACTAATGCGTAACAGGGTCCAAATAAAGAATTATATATATCATGTGTTGGTCCATGAAGTAATTATGAAAAACATATAACCAGAGTATCATAAATTAATAAATACTTGGTTAGAAAGTTCTTATGCTGATTCGGAAAATCACTTCCCCTTTCTGCACATGCGAGGTGCTGATTCTAAAGCTCCATTAGAATTATAATTATTTGTTTGGAAAGCGTTAAATTCGCATATTAGTTTTATTTTTTTTTTTATATCTATGGCGAGTACTTAATTATAGACCTCCACAATTCATATTAATTATTTATTAAAAATAATATGACAAATAAAAAACGTACGGTACAACGTTTCGACACGGCTTATTCTGCAGTCGCTTTCAAATACTGTCACACTTGCTCCGACTCAACGTGAAACTAAAGCTGCGCCTCAACTCGCTGCTAAGGGACCGTTACGTGCATTTTATATACAACGTCAGCTCCATCTACAGACATTCCTATGAAATTAGACACAAACTTCAGCGCCATCTACACTCATTCTTATGAAGTTAGACACAATCATCAAAGCAAATGTTTACATAAAAAGCATTATGTTACAATAAAAATAAACAGTCGAAACGTTGTACATTATATATATTTTTAATAAATAATTATAGTAGAAAAATAAAAGACCGAGCAGCTAGGTTTATTTCTTTAATAGAGAATCCACAGCGACGTTTCGGTCGACTATGCGACCATCTTCATGGCTAGAGTTCAGTCATTAGAAAAACCTCTTAAGTTCTTTGACAGACATTTCATAAAATTCATTACGATATCTCAGATCAGAACTTAAGAGGTTTTTCTAATGACTGAACTCTAGCCATGAAGATGGTCGCATAGTGGACCGAAACGTAGCTGTGGGTTCTCTATTAAAGAAATAAACCTAGCTGCTCGGCCTTTTATTTTTCTACTAAGTATTGATTCAGCTATTCACCTCGCTAACATAAATAATTATGGGGGGGGGGGGATAATATAAAATGTGGTCTATAATTAAAAATTCCCATATTAATAATAATACAAACCACAAAAGCTTTAATAAACACATTCGTAACTTTTTTTTTCTTTTTTCTAAAGGAATCTTCCATACAAACTCCATCATCAGAGGTGCCGTTTATTAAAAAAGATGAGACTGAGCCCGTGGCGTCGACGCCGGCGCCGGCAACTCCAGTGACGCATGTAGTACCAGTACCTGTACCACAACCACAACCAC